>OX451219.1:25307037-25488822 GCA_949628195.1 Phasia obesa | reverse complement strand
TTTGGTGTAATAGAAATGGCTTTGAGAAAACCAAAATATATATACATATATACACTCTAATCCTTAAATATATCGATTTAAAACAAAAATGACTTATGCCACTTTCAAAATAAACGGCTCAAATAATAGTAATAATACAGGATAATAATTCTTACACTGAAATTATAACTCCCACAACCATCCCCCTACACCCTCCGATCCCCACTCAAAAGCACCTCTGATTTTGCTGACCTACGACTCAATACACACAAACTAGGTATTACCTGAACCTGTGCATTGATCCTGATATTAGCCGAGCCTGTTATTAGCCAAAGCTGTTATTTGACGAATCTATCTCAGTCTCGGTTGATGTGATCAAGATTTACGTCGATACCTAGCCGTGGGTTCTAACTCGACGGGGGTCTTACCACCGAGTGAAATAAAGACGTAGACGTGTAGTAATGGCGCACCCTTCGATAACGTGCCCTGTGTAGGAGGCACGATATACGAATTTTTAGGTGTGTCGAACAGTCACATTGAGTAGCAATTTTTAGAACATGGCAAGCCATGGACCCATGTTCTAACCTCTTGCTTAGGGGTTGGAGACTATCCAACTCCTTCTGTTTAGAATGCAACAGCACATTTTGATCCACAATGCACCTACCCTGCATACATCGATCTTAACAACAGCCACCACGTGTACCACCGAAGGGGACCTCACCAACAACTGGTCACATAGATAAGAGGGTCTCTGTGGGGCTACCGATTTCCGTGGTACCAGTGCTTTGGCAACTGGTCAGGCCTCGAAGAGAACCCGTGTTATAAAACAACAGACCTTTTCTTCCAGATTTAGGCTCCTGGAACCCTAGCGTCTGGTGCCCCTATTTTCCCGGAGTGAACCGCGTCAAAGCATTTGCAATCTTCTGCAGTAACTATTGGAACCCCGGGGATTCTAAGACTCGGTTATCGTAGTTTTCTTTTCGTAATTAAATTTTTGTATTTGAAAAAAAACCGGGAAAAAAATATTATTTTTAGTTATCCCATTACCTCAGCCGACGAAAACTTACATAATTACGCTGATAAGATTAGACCTAACCTAAACGTAGCTACCTAAGACAATTCTTTATCACTTCAGTGTTGATAAAATTACGCCTTTATTTTATACTAGCTGTAGCCACACACGTTGTGTGCGTCCGGACAATATTTTGTTTGATTTTGCATTGAAAGTAATCAAAACGAAATTTTAAGACTCTTAGGTATTTACTTTATATAAAGGTAACCATCCCTGGATAAAATTCTAAAATTCATATTTTGTCATTATTTTAAAACAGCGCCATCTGCTGCTCAACCGTGTATAAAATATTCCGCTTTCAATAATAAAAGATGCCTTAAAGTATGCAGTACCTTTAAATCAGTTATCAAAATCGGCATACTTTCACTGCTTTTGTGGAAGAAATATTCTTAGCATATAGATATTATTATATCAAAGTATATTTTTTCTCCACTTTCTCCTGGAATCAGGATACTAAGGTACCTCCTCACAAAATTGTGTTAAAATCCATGCAGTAGTTTTTACGTGATGCGTGAAGACAGACAGAAAGACAGACAGAAAGAAAATGAAATGAGTTACTGTTTTCTTATATGTATAGACTAGCTGTGCCCACACATGTTATCTGCGTTCTAACAATATATTGTTCGATTTTGCTTTGATAGTAATTCACACCAAATTGTAGGACTCTTAAGTATTTACTTTATATTAAGGTACCCATTCCTAAAATTTATATAAAATTCAAAAAAATATTTTAAAGCTCTGTAAAAGACAGACAGGAAATGAGTGAGATTAGCGCCATCTGTTGCGCAACATTGCTTAAAATATACTTCTTTCAAAAATAAAAGACGCCTTAAAGTATGCCGTACCTTTTTAAATCGGTAAAAAATTTCGGCTTAATTTCACTGCTTTTTCTCCACTTTCTCTTGGAAATAAGATATCCTCTATTGGAAAACACTAGCTTGGCAACCTTAACACAGTCTTACGGGTTTTAAGGGTCTTGGAAGGTGAGAGTATGTCAATACTCTGTTTAGACTCAGATAATGGCACGAGACTGAAAAGAAAGCGAATATAATATGGCCCAGCAGGCGTGATTGCAAAGTACAAACATAAGTGTGGTCTCAATTGAGCGTACTGCCCCTACAATATTTAAAAAAAAAAAACAACTTCTAAGCCAATTTTCTCCTAAACTAAAAAAGATAACCCAGAATCAAGAACTATCTAAATCTTAACATTTGTATTATTTATTTCTTATAACGCATAATTCCTTTTTGAAATTTATTATTATATAGTAATCCAAACAGATTACTATTGGAAAGCATATCCATATAGCATATAGCTATTTCACTGGTGCTTACCCAGATCGTCAGTGGACTTTTTTAAATTTTCTGAATAAAAACCCAGATTCTTATGCTCAAAATTTAATAAACCAAATGAGAAGTTTATTAAATCTAGAAATCAAGAAAAAATCCAAAATTTCTAAACAAAAAACATAGTAACCATTTTAAATTTAAAAAATTAAAAAACTTTACTTTTCTTTTTCTTTCTATTTTCTACATTCCAAATATAATTTTTTAAATCTTAACATTTGTGTTATAAATAAACTTTGCATTACAATCTAAAAACTAATGTATGCCGACGAACTCAAATTTAGGGGCTAACATACATGTCCCCCTTTACCTTTATGGGCCATCGAATTCTTTCCAAAATTAAACGTCCTTAAGCCACTGTGTACCACTGTGGGGCAAAATCAAAATATTTTGGAAATAACCTAGTCATTTATAAACTGCAAATTAATTCAAAATTTAACATGAGGATAACAGAGCAGTATCTGAACTTAACACGTTCACTGTCCAAGGTAAAAACTGAGGAGTGCCACACATGTCCGATTTTTTTTTTTTTTTTGCATAATCGGTGTATTTCGGATAAGCCCCAATAAATATAAATATCTACATATTTTAAAATGTATATAAATAGCTAAAAGGGTGTTTTTGTTAATAGCCCACATATGAGCTGTGGACTCCAGGAAGCAAAAAATCTTCTATAAATCGTCTTCAGAGTCCACAGGCCACATGTGGGCTATTAACAAAAACACCCTTTTATACCTACATTTTAAAAGATGTAGATATTTATATTTATTGGGGCTTATCCGAAATACACCGAATATCGAAAGAAAGGTATCTATACTATTCGCCAATTCGCAAGAGTCTGACATGGTACAAAAAAATTGCCTTCGATGTTATTTTTGGAGTAGCCATAACAAACGCAGTTTATTTGTACAACAAATTGAACCAGCAGACAAAATGTACTCTTTTGCAGGCACATAGAGATATTGTAAAAAACCTATTGGGCGTACAGACAGCCAATTCTGCCACAGAGTGGGTCATCTACAAGTATCTCCCAAAGAGATAATGATCCGCCGACTGTCTCGAACAAGCATTTTCTTACAAAACTGGATAGAAAATACGCAAAACTAAGAAGACGTAGATGTACAGGGTGCTACAATAAACATAGACTGAAGGGCGAGACAGCTGCAGCTGAAACTAATAAAACAAAAAAGTATCACAAATATGCAATATTTGTACTAAGCCCTATTGTTTGCCATGTTTCCAAAGAGTTCATAAGAATATTCCGTAATAATTGTTCTGTTTTTTTCAATAAACATTTTTTGTTTTTTTTTTTTTTTTTATCAATCGTTTGGATTGTCAGGTACACGTCAAGAAAACGAAATTTCCTCCATGTCCCAGCACATATTTTGTTTTTTATGGACTGTTCTGTGAAGTCAAAGTCAAATAAACGATGTTCTCTCAACGTCCACTATTTTAAAGCTCATTAAATTTTAATGGGTAAACAGCCCACATATGGACAGTGGACTGCTGGTGTTTTCCATTCATAGCCCATATATGGGCTGTGGACAGTGAACGTGTTAAGTTTAAAAGGTGTGTACTATACACCTGGTCCAGTTTTTTCAAAATATTTGGTACAATTTTTATAAAATTTTTTTAAATTTTTTATCGTAGTTAGTGAGCCAAATTCTAAATGATGAAGGTCCCACAATATGACCTATTTTACATCGAAATTTTGACCTTAGTCTATATATTCTAAAATACCAAAGCTGGGATTGAAAAAAGAAGACTGCTGTAATAAAGCTATATATGCTCCAAATTGTTTTGAAAGTATTTTATGTGCCCTAGACTTTATGGGCAAAAGAGTAAAAATTCCAATTTTGGTATTTTTGGTCCTTTTTTTGGGAATTGTGGAATTTCCTTTCTCTAGTGCTGAACTAGGGCGCGTATTAGGTTTTATAATAAAATCCGGTGCAGATCCTGTTTAGATTAGATTATTTTATTAACACAATGGACCCTTAAATGTTACTTTATATACTAAAAAAAAATTTAATATGTCATACACTTACATCATACTCGCAAAATCAAACTGCTAGCAACAATAGCTAAAAAACTTCAGTAATAAATTAATTTTGCAAATATAATATATGTGATTTGTGTTTTTTTTTTTTTTTTGCCTTTTATTAATTTAATTTATATTTTATTTAACAACAAAAAAATACTATTAATCACTTTATCAACATGATGTTAAATTTACATCCTTGTAAACTAATTAATAATTTAATAATTTAAATCTTTAATGTTATTTGCCCTTAAGTTACATAAAAAAAACTGTTTAATAAATTACAATAAATCATTTTTTTAATTATGAAATATTTTTTTGCCTCCATAAATGTGTCACTTAAGTAACAGAATAAAATTAATGGCTTTTTGTCGGATAAATAAAATGTAATTATTTAATTACAATTATGTGGACAACATTATTGTGATACTTTTACAAACGAATTTACGCATTTTCGAACGCACACATACTACAAATGCGTACACATAATACAAGCACTCATGCAATAATATCCATTTGTTGCAAGTTTCATGCAGAGTACGGAAATAAAAAAAAAAACGAAACGATTGCTTTCGTTTTCTTCCAAGACAAAGCAGAAACAATGACAACGATTTTACTATAGGGTGATTAAAGTAGAGATACTTTTTTCAATAGCCTTTTTTTGACAGATCACGTGTGAGTCGTGTCATGTTATTTTTGTTTAGTATTGTTTGGCATTTCATAATGGAAAGACTTACGCCTGAATCGCTTCGCTCTATGGGCCTTTGAAAAGTTCCAAGAAGATCCGACGTTTTCGAAGCAAATTTTGTTTAGCGATGAGGCCCCTTTCTGGCTTTCTGGGTATGTAAACAAACAAAATTGCCGCATTTGGGACGAAGAGCAACCTGAAGGGATTCAAGAGCTGCCACTACATCCAGAAAAAAGAACGGTTTGGTGTGGTTTGTGGGCCGGTGGAATCATCGGTCCATGTTTCTTTAAAAATGATGCCGGTGCGAACGTAACCGTCAACGGCCGCCGTTATCGTGCCATGATAACCGACTATTTGATGCCTGAAATTCAAGCTCGTGATCTCGGCGACATTTTTGTTTCAGCAAGACGGCGCCACACACTGTGGCCGTGTAGTGTATTTAATGGTCTTAAATCAAGGAGGTTGCGGAGCTTCATGAAATTTTGCACACATTTATTTTAAATTTTTTAAGAATTTCAATTTTTTTTACAAAAATACGCCCACTTTTACGCCCACCTCCCATACAACTTAAATAGAAAATGTGGCATAACTTCCATGATTTTAAATATATTAACTCAATTTTCATAAAACGTTAATATTATAATTGTGGAATGACCTCCTGAAAATATGAACTTAATCCCCCCACTTTTACGTCCACCTCCCATACAAACGATATTTCGAAAATGCAATATCTTTATATACAATATGTTTATTTTTCGCAAAAATGCATATAACATCTATTAAATGTTGTTTTGAAAATATGAAGAAAATCCGCCCACTGTAACACCCACCCCTCGTACAACTCCAATATAAAAATTTTCCATACAAATCAATGTACAATTTTGCCGTGTCTATACAATATATTTGGAATTTTTCAGCGTCTATTGCCTGAGTGCAACTAATTGTGGATAATATAATTTTGAACCGAAGATTTCGTTCTGGCATTGCTCTCCCCAAAGGTTTTCGTTGGACGTCCACGTTTACCATCCACTGTATCATCCACTATTTCATCAGTCAACGTATAAGAATGTGTTAGCCATTTTTCATTGTCATTAAAAAATCTTGATGAAGTACGCTGACTCTTGTTCCACTACATTAAAAATTGAGGCATAAATGTTTGTTTCAAAAACCGTCTGAATTTTTCTTGAGTTTTCTGGGACACTATTCTATAATTCCGAAAACTACACCAATTATAAGATCAATATCATTAAAAATCAATTACATTAAAAAACAATTTCCGAAAGCGTGCTGAAAGATATTTTTAGCTTTTCCATTGCTTATTATATAAATTGGCTTTAATTGCTTAATAAACACTTACTTATCACTATACCACTCTCAGATATAATATAAAAGAATGTTTATAACGGATAACGGAGTTAATTATTAAGAGAAAAAATGTGAACAATGTTAAGTTATTGATTAAGTTATACGTAAAGCTCTTCATTTAATGTGTAGTTTAGATTTTTTGTTGTTTAGTCTACGTAAACAATGTACCGATATTACTTTGATAAATACTTTTGTGTACATTTGTTTTTGTAATCGGGGCTCAAATTTAAGTTTTTTCTATATAGTACACATGCAATGAAATTTTCGTATTTCTCGATCCCAAATTGGCACCGGCTTCGTGTACGAGTAGCAAAGAAAGAAAGAATGCACAGTTGTTTTTGCACGCGAAAAATAACGCATAACGTATATTTTTTACTGTAATTTTTTGGTTTTCAATGTTTTTTCGGTAGCGGGCAAATTGGGGCAGGATTTTTTTTTTTTAGTCTGTTAGCTGAGACTCTCAGCTTTAATTTGGTATAGGACTCCATGTGTCGCACTGCTTCGCACACAACTAAAAGTCTAACGGAAAATCATAAATGTTTTTATTTTTTGTTTAAAATATATTGTCAAAAGAATTTTTTTTTTAAATTTTTAAATTTTTTTTTTTTAATTTACATATAATGCTTAATGTCCATTTTAATTGAAAAAATACTTATAAGGTACATTCGGTGTATAGTTTATAAGTAACAGGCTTTTGAATATGACCTAGAAAACTATCACATTTGAGACTTGTTCACATACTTCCACTTTGCGCTGCTCGGGACAGAAAACCAATGGAGATATTTGCATGAAATTTTTCACACATGACCTTTAGATAGTTTTTAACCATCTGTGCAAAAATCATCAAAATCGAAAAGCAGGTCCAAATTGATTTATTGCCGCAGTGGCCACAGTGTGCGCCACTTCCCACACATCGCATTAATCAATGGATTTATTGAGAAAACATGTCGGTGCTCACCCCTGTGGGGATTTGTAAAGTCTAAAGTTTATGCGGACAAAACCGCTTCGATTCAGTCCTTGGAGGAAAACATCACGCGTGTCATTCGCCAGTTACCAGTCGAAATGATCTAACGAGTTATCGATAATTGGACTCAACGGATGGACCATCTGCGACGTAGCAACGGCCAACATTTGATAGACATAATCTTCCAAAAAATAAATGCCAAAGAATATTCTTTCAAATGATAATAAAAATTATACATTAAATTTGAATTTTCTGTGTTTTTTTTTTTCTTTAAAAAAGTAGGGAACCTCGAAATAGATCACCCCTTATTTAGTTTTTATTGTTTTCGGTCGTAAACTCAAAATGTTCATTTATTTAATCGTACTGAGGTGAAGAAGAAAACAATGAAGGCAAAAAAAGGGTTTTAGAATAAAAACGTTTGCGAAACGTTTACTAAATAATTTGGTCATTATGGTAGATAATGTATCAAAACGATATTCCAAGAATGATAGAAACAAGCTTATGCCATTTTGCACATAAAATTTAAATTTTCTGCACATGCTGGGCTAATGACGTCATGAATGTGTTTTCCTATTGGTTAATAATTCTGATGGGGTAATAATTGAGATTTAAATAAGAGTGTTGGTACTTTTTGCATATTAAATAAGTTTATTTGCAAAAAAATATTTAAAGCAATTTGTTGATTACCTCGTCATCTAACGGGAAATCATGGGCATAATTTACTCCTATTATTATAATTATTGCAGTAGACAACCTGTATTTTTGAAAGCTATTGAAAGGCAGCTTGTATATTTTTTTGCTTTTTATTCTTCAATAGCAATAAGAAGAAAAACTAAATAATAAACATTTCAAGAAAACAAATCATAAACAAACGCAGTATTCGAAAATCTAACGAACTAAAGCAATCACTCAAAAAATACGTTTCTGTTTCTGTTGTTTAAAATAATGCGATTGTAATGGTATATCAAGGCAAGCACATAAGTAAAAACCCAATTATTTTGTTTGTTTTTCTTATCAGTCAAAAAGTATTTATTCTGATTTTGCTCAAGTACAAAACGATTAAAAAAAGTTGAATAGTTTGTATCTTTGCATTAAACGTTTTGTTTGTTTTCATACCCTGATTTCGAGTCACTGAAAATTGTTTGTTTAATAAACAGGATACAAGGATTTGCAGTCCATACAAATTGAGATTAACGTGAATTTTTCATAAATAAACTTATTAAAAATGATAAATCACATAAAAAATGATTATGTTAAGTATAATTGTCTGCCATTGTCTGCCAAATTAAATTTTTTTAAAGAGCACTTATTTTTTTTATTATTAATAAATTAAACAAAATGTTTATACTAAATAAGGGGTGATCCATTTCGAGGTTCCCTATTTTTTTAGAGAAAAAAAAAACACAGAAAATTCAAATTTAATGAAGAATGTTTATTATGATTTGAGAGAACATTCTTTGGCATTTATTTTTTAAAAGATTATGTCTATCAAATGTTGGCCGTTGCTACGTCGCAGATGGTCCATCCATTGAGACCAATTTTCTATGACTCGTTCGAGCATTTCGACTGGTAACTGGCGTATGGCATGCGTGATGTTTTCTCCAAAGCCTGAATCGAAGCGGGTCTGTCCGCATAAACATTGGACTTTACATATCCCCATAGGAAAAAGTGAAATTACGTGCTCACCGAAATGTTCAAATGCATCAAATAGTTGGTTCTCATGGCACGATATCGGCCTCCATTGACGGTTACGTTCACACCGGCATCATTTCGAAAGAAATATGAACCGATGATTCCACCGGCCCACAAACCACACCAAAACCGTTGTTTTTTCTGGATGAAGTGGCAGTCTTTGAATCTCTTCAGGATGCTCTTCGTCCCAAATGCTGCAATTTTGTTTGCGTACATACCCATTGAGGCAGAAAGGGGCCTCATCGCTAAACTTCATCATTTGCATCGAAAACGTCGGATCTTCTTGGAAACTTTCAAGAGCCCATAGAGCGAAGCGATTCAGGCGTAAGTCTTTCCATCATTAAATTCCAAACAATACTAAACAAAAATAACATGACAGCATGACACGAGTCACACGTGATCTGTCAAAAAAAATGCTATTGAAAAAAGTATCTCCCCAAAAAATCAAAGAGACATGTCTTGTATATTCAATGGAAAAAATGTTTTACTAATTAATTTTAATTCTAAAATAATAATTAAATTTCTACTTTACACAGTTTTAAAGAAAACTAAACAAATTCTCTTTTTGTCTGAAAAATGTATAAACAGTTTTTTATTAACTTAAATAAAATTTTTCTATAACTTTTAAATTCATGGCTAAAGAAGCAGTGAACAATAAAATACTAAATGAAAAAAATTGTGCAGAAAACTCAATTTATCTGCGTTTAAAAGTTCACTTATGTCGGAAATCACGGCAGCAGCTTTTAGCAACAAACATACAGCCATCCTAACAAGATATTTTAGATAAAACATGCAGCTACATCGACAACATTAAGAGCACCAACAGGAACAGCAACAGCATCATCAATTGATGATGCAGTAGCAAAAGCGAAAGATGAAACTGCTCATTAAACTGACAACATCATTAACATTTATAACTACATTTAAACGAAAAACTCATATAGTTCTTTTAACAGCAAGAAAGAATTATTTTTTACTATACCATATGCACAATGGGTGTATTATAATTTAAGACAGTTTTTTTAACATTTTATTTAAATTGCCCGAATTAATTTTTTTATTAAATAGATGCGAAGGGCAGTTCAATAATGTTTTTATAGACATGAATTTCGTCAATAAAGTGTTTCATTTCTAAACACAGTTTTTTTTTTTTAACTCGATACATTTAGCATACAGCGTATTTCTAGTCGTTTCTTCAAATTTAGAGACAGTCGCAAGGGCTCAATATAGGCTTGTGAAATGCGGATGTCATGTGGGACCTGAACTTTGAACATATGCTAGCAATTACCAGAGACTGCGTGATAAGAAAGAAGGTCGACAGTTACCAGTCCACAATCTGAAATCACTTAAGTCAAAATTAAAAGCTGGTTGCAGCACGTGTCTCTATGAGGGTAAGGTTGCCGTTATTAAAATTCGGTTGTCATAATGACGGAAGGGGGTCCAAAAGGGACCGTTAAGGAAGTGATCTGCTTCGTTATTCCCCCTACATTAAAAAAAGGGCTAAATATGGAGAGTATGCTGAATAGGGTAGCAGTTCGTAGCCCATTTCATGGAATTTCGCACTAGTGACTACACACGTGTGCACCCGTGATTTGACTAGAAGCTTCTAGCATATTCAATTATTCATGCAAACGGTAGTGCACCTGCCCTGTTGGATGCCTACAGCCTCAGCCACATGACGATGACGACTTTTATGGATTTTATCTATAGATTTGATCGACATCTGGCACAGCCCTTTGGGGCTCGTGCATCTCTTCCTCCCTAATAACAGAACAAAGAATGGTTGAGCCCTGACAAAGACCTGCGCCAGTTTCTTTTATCGTCCTAATCAAGATTTGTTGAAAAGTATGGTAACCTTGCAGAACCATTCCTGTCATAGTTGACTCATAGATAAAATGACTCTACGAATATAAAGTAACATTAAGCAGACAAGCGATGAAGCAGAATATTGGAGGGACGCGTCTTTTAGCAGCTGCATACGTGCCGTTTTCAATATACACAATGGCGTGGTCGGGTGAACAACGTGCGTTCGCCGTAGAACAGAGTCTTAAAAATAGCGGATCTCCTATTAATACTCAACTCGCCTTTCATGATCGCTTTGCGCTCGGGCGACGTTACCCTGTTCCCGATAATAAAACAATTTATCCTTGGCTTTCGAACTTTTATGAGACAGGTTTCCCATTAAACGGAAACCCACCGGACTGCAACAGGCCCAGGAAATGTTGATGCAGTTAGAGCGACAATTCAGCAATCTGCACGACGATCCACTAAAAAATTTGCTGAAGCTTCAAACAAAAGTTGTTCTAAAATCAATTTCAATTAATATTGTCAAAACACGATGTGATCTACCACGGGGGGGGCCTTATCTTATGATAGAAATTTTATAAAAATTCAGTGAAAATAAACTTTTAGTTTTCAATTTAAATATTTTTAAATTTCATTTATATTTTCTTGTTCCCACTGTGCGCTTGTTAAAAGAGCTTAAAAATGGATTGATAATCATCAAAAATCAGGAAGAAATAAAACGTCACAACCACTGACACATCCATGTAAATAAAGCAAAATGCAACTATAAAATATAAAAGCAATGAAATAAACTACATTAAGACATGATAAATGTTGATTTTCATTTTGCTCTCGCTTAACAACTTAACAACTACAAAAAAAAAAAAAAACATAAAGACATAAAAGACATAGAAAAAGTTAGATTTATGTATTTATGAAGAATTTAAGAATTTTTTTAAAAGATCGCCAAGAAAAAGTTAGATTTATGTATTTATGAAGAATTTAAGAATTTTTTTAAAAGATCGCCAAGATTTTGCAGCGTATGTCAAGCTTAATATCAACAAGGTTATGTTGACTAGGAGAGCACCGAATATTTTTGGACAACAAAAAACAGAAAAATTGTTTGTTTCCTGTAATAATTTTTGCTGTCTCTACCTCAATGTGTTTCTACAAATCCATTTCGTATTGGAAAAATAATGTTCATATCTTTTAGAAAACACATACATAGATATTGTTGTTATACAATTTTGTTGTTCAATTTCATTATTTTTGATCAGCAAACTACAAAAAGAACTGCAACTTACAAAGAAATAGACAAAAACAGCAAATACATGTTTGCTCTAAAAGCATTTGCCAAAATTTTTCTAGCAACAATAAAACAGTTTTATTTGTAAAATCATGGTAAAGCTGACACTCAGCACATTAATGTGCCACATAAAATAACTATTAACTGCAAACATTATCAACATACGGAAAGTTCTCATTTAATCGTATAGCTAATGTTTCCGTTTCCTTTATGTTTCTATTTATTTTTTGCAACAATTCCCAAGTTATTTAAAAAAGAGAAGAATACATTTTGCAAATGCATATAAACTTAAACTTAAATACAAAATATTATAATGCAAAATCTTCTTATACTTAAGCGTACTGGTCGAATTTTTACCGTATAATGAAAAAGGCGAAATGAAGGGTATTTTTTACAGAGGCGGAGAACATTAAATTGAAAGAAAGTAACGGAGAAAAAGTTTTTCAATATCCATACCCCTCATCTATTAATTAGATCATTTCATGGCATTAGATACCCGGCAGGAAGTTAGTGACAATTGTTCCAATCGTACCAATCCCAAGACCTGTCACCTTATCATGACTGGTAAATAGAGGGCGCATGATGTAACTGATTGGAAAGTCTTAAAAGATAAACAAATTACCCAAAGATCGGATATTAATGTAGTAACTGACATTCAACAAGGTTACGTCTAAACGTTATAACGGAGTATCGCAAAAGTCAAATGAACCCTTTAGAGGCTACCGCCACATTAAAGTGACTCTGGTCCCTTTTATAGTAGGTTTTAGAATTCCAATCGGTTATTATCACTCAAAAACTAGTGCGCTTCCCCATAGGGTAATTAATGGCGTAACCTGATGGTTCTATTTTCACACACCCTTTGCTCTATATCGGCAGGCTGTATAACGCATCGAAGATTCGTTTCCAAGAGCTTGATATTTTCTGGTTTATCTACATAGAAATGGGACTTTGCCTATGTCTCTAAAGATAATAATCTATAGCGTCAAATCACATGGGCGAGGTGGCCAGTTCCATTTCTGAAATTATTTCGTTTGCCCAATGTTTCTCCTAAATTGATAGATTGATTGTATCGCGCGCTCAATGCATGTGGCACATCCATCCTGCTGAAACCAAATGTCGCCAATGCCAATGCCTTCCGATTTAAATATGAAGCATTTTCAAACACATCTCTATGCCGGTTACTGTTGACTGTAACGTTCTAACCATTGTTATTTATGATTTTATTGGATTCATGACAGAAAATTGCTTTCTTATTTAGGTTTGTCATTCCAGCGTTAAAGGTAAACACCAGACAAGGTTGCGCTTCACGCGCTGATTTAGGTTTGTCTCTAACTATAGGTTAAAGTTACAAATAAGAAAGCAAAACGAATGCTATCAGTAAGACTTGCATGGTGTAAACATCAAATGAAGATATTAAATTGATTGCATTTGTTCCGCCAGTAAATAATAATACTGTTGTCATACCTTTCGTTGAAGACCGTATTCACTGGCAGTTGTTTTGGTACTATTTGCGGGCGCTTTCGTTGTGAAGACATAATTTTCAAGCGGCGTTTAAAATATTAATGGAGTGTTAGTAATACCTGCTTTAGTATAAATAGTAATGGATTTAGGTAATTGTTCATTATGGTGGTGTTTATTTAAATGGTCTTGTACAGGTAGATTGCTTGCTACCTGATATATTTATATGATATGTTGCAACATTCTACGACATAATCTCAAGTCATCAACATAAATAACCGACATATTTGACAACAGCGGAGTATACAGACTTACTTGCACTTGCACTTGCAACCATACATATATAGGACAAACGGGACGAACACTAAAAACAAAATTTACAGAACACATGCGCTCGTACAAACGAAAAAGAGAGGACTCCAACTTCGCACTACACCTTGAAACTTCACGAACACACACCAAAAAAATTAGATGAATGTATGAGATTGCTGCATCCTAGCAAAAAAGGACGAAGACTAGACATTCTTGAAAACATGGAAATCTACAAAACGCGAACTTTTAACGGAGATATAATTAACGAACAGGTAAACTTAACCTCAGACACAATTTTCACACCACTAAAACTTCTAAAACATTGTAACAAACGAAAAACACCTGCAGACGGACAAACTTACCTAGCTAAAAATAAAAGACGAAAATACTAATTATCAACTGACCTCATATTTGCTTTGAAAGCAATCCACACCAAAGACACTTACTTTTTTAGTGCTTCAGTTATGGTTTATTCAGGTACTTTATATAAAGGTTCTCATCCCCACTAAAATATGCCGCCTTAAAGTATGCATATCGGTGAGAGCTGCTATTACTTTATATAAAATAACTGCATAGTTTCACTGCTTTTTCTCCACTATCTCTTAGAAATAAAATATTTTTGCGGAAAAAAGTATCCTATATTGAAATCGAGATACTAGGTAGATACTCCTCACAAAATTTTATTAAAATTCATCCAGTATTTTTTCCGTGATGTGAACACAAAGAGAAAGGCAGAATGTTTTATTATATGTGTATTAACCCCGTATTGAAATAATACAACCGATTGCAATTGTATTTTTTATTAATTTATTTTTCAATTCAAAAACTAAGACAATATTTTCATAGCCATGTTAGGTTTTCCTTCTATCTCTAGATCAGTGTTGCCACATCCCTCCTATTTTTTTAAGCTTCAACTTCATGAGGGATCCTCTGGAAGTCCTGTTCTTAATTTGTATCAGCTGCTGACGAAGTATTAGTTGACGTCGAGGGTGTTCCCAGTGAAGAACTTGTTGCGATTTGATCAATGTTAGAAATATCTTCGGAGAACTCGGTTTGAGAAATTGTTGATCCCGGTACAAAATGTATAGATTTAGTTTTTGTTATGCAAACGAGTATATGTTAATACTACAAACTTAGATGTAAGTGAAACAATGTATTGTAGTTAAGATCATTTACTTATGATCATTGCAATATACATTAAGAATATGTTACTAGATATGTTTCAAGTAAGACCAGTATTAACGGTGCTTGCTCCTTTTCTTTTATTATTTCTTTTAACAAATAGTATTCAAGTTTGCTTTGTAATATTATTGAATTGAGTTAATAAAGTACTTGAAAAGCAGACGCTACAGCTTTCTTAGAAAACACGCTCATAAAAACAAAAGTTCGTATTACCAGCTTATACGCGTTCACATTTTTGAGTACCTTCCTTTTTAATATATTATTTTTATAAACATTTAGATAAAGGAAATCCATTACGATCCAGAAAATCCATTACATTCTGCTAAAATATTTTTTTCCGATTTTTACTTTAAAATTAATCACCCGATTTGAAAAAATTATTCTTTATTCCTTTCAAAAGAATAAAACGAACTTAACCTTACTTCGAAAATTCATTTCTTAATAACGTTAATATAAAATTAAGGTCATAATATATAAAACATAAAGTTTACCTTTAAATCTTTAATTTTATATGAAAAATAATGGAAAATTTAAAAAAAAAAATTTAGCGCAGAACGTTTCGTTTTATGAAATTAAACCCTAAAGTGTTTGCAAATGTTTAACAAACACCCGCATTTAAAAAATCAGTTTTTTTTATAAAATATGTGTTTCTGCAATCAAATAACACACTGTGTAATTTTTTAACCATATACGGACACCACTACGTGATAAAAGACCAAAAACAAAAAGACCCCTGTCTCCCAGTTTTGCCCAAAGTCCTCCAGGTTTTTTTAAGGGCCCTCAAAGATGTGGGGCCTCGATGTCATTTGTGCAAAAAATGATCATTTCCTCAAGCTCATATTTTGCAAACCGTTTAAAATTTTGATATACTCTCTGAGGCAAAGTTGTAGCTCTTGTCATAAAGCACGAAAATTGTGAACATATAAAATCAAAAAAACCTCATCTTCAAGGTCAAAATCGCAATAGGTAGCAAACCGTTCAAAATTCAAAGAAACAATCAACTACAAAAATGAACCTAAGATAAACAACTTTCTAGAACATATGAACTTCCTAGGAATGATTCTTAACACCGTTTAGGTAGCGCTTAGGTAGCTAAAAAATTTTCGGGAAATTTTTCACTTTTGCGGCTACCTAAGGGCTACCTAAACGGTGTTAAGAATTGATGACTTATAAGTCATCAATCTAAACTTAGTTTAACTTTTAATATTAAATAACCTCTTTGTTGTTGCTGTATATGTACATATATATTTTTTAATTTATTTAAAAAAACAAAAGTTCAACTACATTTCGCCAGATAAAAAATTATAAAAAAATATACGAGAGTTTTTTATTTATTTATATATATTTTGCAAACTTTTGCAATAATATCAATATGAAAAATAAACTACAGCAATGTAAATACAGAACAAACATTATTTTTTTAAAATGATTAATGGGGTCAACAAATAGAGTCACAAATGTTTCACTAACAGTAGAACCAACTAAATTTTATGAGTCAATAAAACTTTAGTAACAACAGTAAAAAATTGTAAAAGCCAACACAAATAAAAAAAAGAAAGAAACATTTGAATTTATAGACAACAATTATAATTTCTATTTAACTTATGAGTGTAATCAGGGAGATAAATGGATTCCAAATTTGTACAAAAAAAAATACTAAACGTTAAATAACAAAAAGTATCAAACCAAGAATATAATCACCAAAAGGGAGAGGGAAGATAAAAATGTAGCATTCCATACTACTCGCTCAATATATAACTTTAAAAATACAAGATTTAAATTTGTTCATTTATTTTATGTGTAACTCTTGTCAATTTTTATGTTAAGATTCAAATAATAAGCAGGTATAAGTCATAATGCCGTCTGCTAGGGGGACACCATTTTAGTTTTTCTTATAGCGAGCATAGTACTACGTATCCTGTGTTAATCTCAAGTGTCTACCTATAACTTTTCCAAGTTAAAACCAAAATCCGCAAATCGCGACTTCTAGGGAACACCGTTTTATCTGTACATGTTCTATACATATAATCAAATAGTAACTCATATCCTGTCGGTCTGTCTGCTTTTCATTTGTATTCTCATCACGTAAAATCTAGTAAAAGGGTTTTAACAAAATTTTGTGAGGAGGTACCTTATTATCCTGGTCCCAATATAGGATATTTTTTTCCGCAAAAATATTTTATTTCCAAGAGAAAGTGGAGAAAAAGCAGTGAAAAGCGCAATTTCCGGTTTAAAAGTATTGAAATTTTCGGCTCAAAACTAGATTATTTTCAACTCGGTTATTTTTCAACTATTGCGCAACAGATGGTGCCAGTTGAATAAAAATTCGTATTTGATCTTTACTTTGTGGAAATGAATTGTTATTAAAATATTTAAACACCTCTTACAGAGGTTTAAATTTTATAATTTTATACAGGGATGGGTACCTTTATATAAAGTAAATACATAAACAATAACTGAAGCACTATAAAAGTAAGAGTCTTTCAATTGTTGTGGAATACTTTCAAAGCAAAATCGAGCAAATTATTGTCATGACGCCCACGACGTGGCAGGCACTGCTAGTAAATAAATTTTTATATTTATTTTTTCACGGTTGCTGTTATTATTAGCGGTTTGGTGCGTCTCCAGCTTTTTCAAACACGTTACTGTACGTTGCGCTATTTCTGCTGATGACACGTTTAGATCTTTGAATTTTTTATAAGTTGCTTGCTACCGTTTGAGGATCGAATTGTACAGTAAAAATTCGCAATCTAAGCTAAGTCTAGAGTTTCTGCCTTTAAGCCAGTTTAGCTGGACTTCTTTAAACTTTATTGGTATTAAATTTGATTCTATATGACTTTTCCAAGTAGTGTGTTTGACTTCTGAATGTGGAGAATGATATCTCAATCGAATTATATCTCAACTGGCTGAGACGAGCTTAATAAGTCTTCTTTTTTCAGTATGAAACCGATCACTTCAATCACTTTCTAACAGAGTACAGCAGTTTTTAGGCAACTTGCACTTATATATATATATTAAGCCTTCATTTATATGAGGACTAAGAATCTCTGGGGCCTATTTGAGTATTGTTATCCCTCTTTGAGATTATTTTTTTAAGAAAATCTTGAACGATTCATCTATAGCTTTCAGTTAAGGCACAGTTTTAACAGGAGCTTTCCATATAAATTGCATCTCCTTATTGCTTGTTTTACCATAACATGCTTAGGACCATTTCACATACCAGCTTGGTAAATTCATAAGCACCAGTGCCGAATGTAATTGTAATTTAAAAAGCTCCTGGTTAAAGCCATATTGCCCAATGGCACCAAAGGTGCCTGGAACAATTCGATTAATAAGGCAATGGACAACAAATATGTTTCTAATTCATGACAAGTCGACAACCATAACTACAACGAGGCTATTACCTCTACTGTGGTCCTTAGCTATCGACGTTCTATTCGTAGAGCTTGGTTTCCGAATATATAATTACACTGACGACATCATCATTATTTCTGTGGAAATAAATGAAAATGGAATCATATCGAAAAGGTTTCAACTGGCCTTTTACACACTTACAAGTCTCTCTCTGGGTGGGTGTGGTAGCGGAAGTTCTATCGCCTCTGATCTATTAAGGCCTATGTTTGAGGAGATCGACAAGCTGAGTTAAAGCCTAAATCCCATTTGAACTAAGGTCTTGGATAGTTATAGACTATGTAATATCTTTGAGTAAATTTGGAACTTAAAACATGCTAATACAGTGTTGGTTTCGCAATCATCTTTGACATGCCTTCAGGCTATGCTAAGCAGTATACTGGTTTCTGCGACGAATCAAAGTTTAGTAGACATCAGGAAGGTTTTGGGTCTGTCAGACGAAGGAAGTTATTTGTTAAGTTGCTATCTCCAATTGAGTTTTCCATATTAAAAACTTAAAAAACGTTTAAGGTTTTGTTTGATAAAAGAAGCCACTTAAAATGACTCTGCAGCACAATTCAGGGTAATATTTGAAACAAAATTTCAATTATTGTAACAAACTTTTATGCAACATAAAACTTAAAAGGCTGGCTACAACACCAAGAACGCCAATTCTGCCATTATGCATGTAAGAATTTTTAAACAACAAAAAAACTTTCGGCATGTCATCAATTTTTTTTTCTTCATTTCTTTTAATTTTCTTATTTTGTTATCCTTCCTTGCAAGTCGTTTTAAATGGCTGTTATTGTTGTTGGTCTGGATGTTTTAAGTACAACCACTTTTACTGCAGCAACTACATACATCCAATTCTTTTAGTTTTCGAACAACAACAACAACTACTGGTGCCACTATTTTTTGTGCCACTACTACAGGGACAGTTGGAAAAACTCAACAACCATTAAATATCATATCATGTAACAAGACAAGACCCAATGAATGAATGAAAATGGCTGAGTGACCGAACGACTAACCGACTGACTGACTGACATTACATTGCACATCAATGAAATCAGTACTGATGGCGGTGTTTAGTGTCAGTGGTTGGTGGCGGCCTTAGCAGCAGCATTAAAATTGACAACAACAGCTTCAACATCTCAGCACCATCATCACATTAAAGTGAAGTGAAGAGGAACGTCAGTTGGTTACGTGATCGGAAATTAAATATTTTTTTGTCTTTTGCATATTTTTTTTTTTTTGAATTTTTCCCATCTCCTCTTTGCCCGTATTATTAGATGCAAGACTTAAAGAAAAATGTAAACAGTTTTGCAAACCGTGCAAAAGAAGAGGGTTAAATGCAAAGCGAAGTGATGGTGTTTGGCACTTTATTTCAGAAATTTAAGTATACGATAAGGAGGATGGTAGGAAAAACACAAATAAAGAGTGTGCCAAAATTTATTTCGTTTTATTTCAAATGCACTAAAACAACTAAAGGTGTTTTCTTGTTTTCAAGAGGAGATCTTTCTAGATGCAAGTGTGGCAACGCTGTTTTCTGTGATATTCAATTTTTATTTATTAAGTGTTGCAATATATTTACAAATTATATAATAACTTAATTTATCGAGTAACGAACCCCTTTACTCGTTGTTCTAAAACCCTTAGAGCCTTTGATGGGAATTGAATCCACAGCCTCGTGACTGATAAACTAGCTCAAATTTGTTTTTTCTCTTCTTCAATACTTAGTAATTTTGGAGTTAGTTCGCTTTGGTAATTTATCACGAATAGACTGAAGTCGAAGGCTCTTTGCTTCTTATCTTTCACTAAAGTAAAAATTATTTTATATAAAAATATTGTGGTCTGGGTGTAAAAGATTAAGTTCCTTATTTTATAAAATTTCCAAAATATTAATTTCAAAAAAATGTATCCGTATTTTTATACAAAATTAAGGCCTTTGTAGGCCAATATAACCTTATTGTATAGACGCCTTCCAAATCCTAAATAAACCGTTTATAAACATTACGTTTTCCAAATTAGTCCCTTAATCATTTTTTATTACTTTATTATTATACAGTTTATAATTAGTCCACCCTGTATGACCTGAAATAAATGTATATATACATATATTCTTTATCGTCATACATAGGGAAGCTATGTCCAGAACAGATACAAAAAATTTAAGCCCATTAATCTGTCAGCCATAGTTTCGAAAATTTTGCTATTGCCATTCAGCATGATTGGTCTATAAAGGATGGAGATATGATTAAAACGAGGCGAGCGCCTCCATTTTGTAATTGTTTTTCTGTACTTTATTATTATTTTTTTTTTTGCTTTGTTGTATTGAAAACCTAAAATTTAGAAAAAAAAAAGAATTAGAATATTACTAAAAAATCGAAATTTCACCAAATTATCACACTTTCATCAAAATTTCACCAAAAAATTTTTTTATTAATTTTAATAAAAATTTTTATTACGATCAAATATAAAATAAAAAATAACTTACAGAGCTGGAAAAATAAATTAATAAATCAGTCTAATTTGAAAAGTACAATTCACTATCGGAGTACCTGTTAATTTTTATTAATTGTTGTTATAGCGGCCATGGTAATATACCTTTTCTTTAAATTTTAAGAGTGTACCTTTTACGGAGTGACAGACAGACAGACAGACAACATTTTTACGTTTTAATCCTTTGGGTGCGGAACCCTAAAAATCACAAGTGAAACATGGTAACCTCATTTATTCGACGTGAAAATTTCAAAGAAAACAAAATAAAGAAAATAAATGATTAATAAAACAACTAAATATCAAAAAGACTCCTTAATCAAGGCACATTAATCAGGTACCCTCACTAGGGAGGGGAAATATTATGGCGAAAATTATCATTTTTTTACATGGATTTTGACAGTTCAACTTATAATTTTTCCCCTTAAATAAAAGTTGAACTATCACTCCATATAAAAAAAAAATATATATTTGTCGCCTTAATATTTCCCCTTCGTAGTGAGGTTACATAATGAATGTGCCTTGTCTTGAATGTTATGGTGGAATACCCAAAAAATACGAGAAGAATTACACATTTGTTCGAAGAGTATGCTGCATGAGAAAACAGTTCACAGTCCAATTTGTGAATTTTTACCAGAGTGACTACACACGTGTGCCCATGGGCGTTATCTTAATGAATCAGCAATTTTTGAGGATATTTCTGCGAATCATTATTAAATCAGTCCAAAATCTCTGAATAATTTTCGTCGACAATCGTTTGATCCTATCCAAGGTAATCGATGTGAGTGAGTGACACCTTAGCCTATTTTTCGTAATTGTATCTACTGTTTAAATTGATTTTTGGTCTCTGTTATATCCACCACAGTTACAAAAAGGCACAACACCTCTGAAGTGTTAACATCGTTGCGTTTTTAGTCGAGTATGAGAAAGTACGCCACCTATCGCACAGATACTAGGGGATAAAAAGAGAGTTAAAATGCTTCTTCGTGATATCTATGATATCTATACATACACACCTATAATAAATTAGTAACTCACTTCCTGTCTATCTGTCTGTCTTTCTTTTTTGTGTTCGTATCACGTAAAAACTAACGGATGTATTTTAACAAAATTTCGTTAGTAGGTACCTTAGTATCCTGATTCCAATATAGGATACTTTTTTCCGCATAAATATCTTATTTCCAAGAGAAAGTGCAGAAAAGCAGTTAAAGTACGCCAATTTTTTTACCGACTTAAAGGTACTGCATACTTTAAGGCATCTTTTATTTTTGAAAGCGGTATATTTTAAACACGGTTGCGCAACAGATGGCGCTGTTTAAAAATAATGAAAAAATGAATTGAAAGCGGGATATTTTATGCACAGTTGCGCAATAGATGGCGCTGTTTTGACATAATGTCAAAATATGAATTACTGACTTCCAAATAGCCAATTGAAATTTGCATTTGATTTGTATTTTTACTTTGTGGCATTACATTGTTATTAAAATATTTTAAACACCTTTTACAGAGCTTTACAATAATTTTTAGAATTTTATATAAATTTTAGAATGTTATCTAGGAATAGATACCTTTATATCAAGTCAATTCAGACTACTTTCAAAGCAAAATCGAACAAAATATTGTCAGAACACACACAATGTGTGGGTGCACAGCTAGTATTACATAAATTTATGAGGGTCACATGGTTTTGTATGCTGGCTTACAATAACAAGATGAAAATTAAAGAGAGTTTAAAGTCTCCCTAAAACAAAACACATACGAAGACTTTCAAAATGCCAACACAGGTATATTTTTTTAACTTTTGACAGAATCCGAGTGCAAAAAATTGTTAATTTTTCTTTTCTTTGTTTTGTACAGTCTAATAAAACGCCAAGGAAACGTATTTTTTGGTTATTATTTTATTGCTACTCAAACGAGCATAAGCGCTTAATAGAAAAACCACAACAAAATCCTTAACCCAAAGGCCGAAATAAAGATAAAGACTGATTGCTCTGAGAAAATAATGAAATCACTTTATTGAAAAAATCGTTGACAAATCCAAAACTTCGGTGAACTTTTGGGAAACCCTTTATTTACATTACATTAAATTGGCCAAAAGAACAAATTTAAGTTGTTAAAAGAAAAAGTTGCAAAGCACATTTACATGCCTCCTACGACTGGCATACAAATGAAGCTTGTATTACAAATCGAAGAGGTCTCACAATTTGCTTATGTCCTTTAATTTTATTGGTGAGTGTACCAACTTTGTGTTTTGATAATTATTTTTGCTGCAAAGTATAGAAGTAAAATATTAATGATTGTAAATATTTTATTACAAATACCAAGTGTACAGGTGATTGCAGGAGGGTGCGACAACAAATACAACAATACCAAAAACAGGCAATTAGTTTTTACATAATTCTTGCAAAAAAAACCGACTTCAAAACAGATAGAAGGGCACCAATTATAAACTAAAATCGTAAGAAGTAATCTGTAAGATTTAGATTTAAACCAAATAAAATATGCGCCATAATTAGAGGGAAAAGAAGTAAAGACTATGTGAATGTCAAGCCTCTCCCTATTACTGTTCAAAAGTTTAGCTATTTTCACCAGCATCCGTCTTTTATGGGTATACCATTCAAGCCTCTGTGTATAACGGTTTCAAAGATAGTGTCACATAGATCAAATAACATCTCATATTGGGACACCCTTTAATTTACAATTTTAAATTAAAGACCTGTTGTTAAAAAGGACGTGGTCACAAAGATTCTTTGTAATTTCAACTGTCTGTTTATTACGGTTCAAAAGTTTGGCCATATATATCAAATTACATGAACTATTGGGACACCCTTTACATTATAATTCCAAATATTTATACTTGTTTTTATACCAGAGAAAGTAGTGGTCATTCTGCCTAATTTTCAAGTGTTTGTGTTTTACGGTTCAAGAGATAGGTCCATATAGATCAAATTACATAATTTATGGGGACACCCTTTAATTTCTGAATTCAAATTGTATATTTGCTATAGTGGACTTTGGAATACAGGATCCTTAAAAATTTCAGCTGTCTGTCTATAACAGTTAAAAAGTTTAGCCACATACATAGAATTACATTAAGGGGGACACCCTTTTATTTCCAAATTCAAATTTTATACTTTTTGTTATAGCAGACTTAGCAATACAGGCTCTTTGTAAATTTCAGCGGTCTGTGTACAACTGTGCAAAAGTATGGCCATATACATCAAATTAAATGAACTATTGGAGCACCCTTTAATTTAAAATTTTGAATATTTATACATTTTATTACAACGGTCATAGTAATCGGCATTCTGTAAAATTTTCAGGGTTTTGTCTATAACGGTTCAAAAGATAGGCATATATAGGTCAAATTACGGCACCTATGGGGACACCCTTTAAATTTTAAATTTATTTTTTTTTATTAATTTCTGCCGTTGGGAGCTATAGCGACACGCAATTTTTTAAAATTTTAATTTGGTGCCCTTTACGGTTCTTAATACACGTAAAAAACATAGGGTAATAGGGTAATACACGTAAAAATATAGGGTAATGGTAGGTTTCACCGGGATATAACAAATGTTTTCATCCAACGTACACTACTACCTCCCTCCTTTGGAATACTAAACAAAGCACTAAGACCCCTAATGATTTATGTACGGGTGGCGCAAAAGTAATCCTCCTATCAGAAAATGCTATAAATTTTGCGATTGGCCCCTAATGTCAATTCTGTTTTGACATTGCGGCCATTTACATGACATCATATTCTCGACTTGATGTAAAAAAATTAAAAGACCAAATAAAAATAATCCACAAGAAGAATCAAAGTTTTTCATTTTTTTTTTTTTAAATTACAGCCAAAAAACATCGGAAGGTTATTTTTTGTACGTACATACATACATACATATGTATGTCTGTTTGCCACTGACGTAATTTTACCAACAATAAGTTAAGGATTTTCTTTCATTTCCTTGACTTTTTTCATCTTTTTTTCTATTTTAATTGAAATTTCAAAACAATTCCAAATTTTAAAATTTAATATCAAAATTATTTTTATTTTTATTGAATGTTTTGACATTTCTAAATTAAACAGATGAGAAATTTCGACGGTGCAATCACCCGTTTATATTCGCCTTGCTTTTGCAATACTTTTTATTGGGCTATGTTAAGTCATTGGCTTAAGCCGACAAGCCAGGAACATCGGAAGCCCATATTCAAGCTAAAAATGGACAGACCGAATGGACCATGTAACTCGTATCCGTGGCGGACATATACCAGAAATCATATTTTAAAAATAAATGCCATGAAATATCTACCAGATTATAAAAAAAAATTCATTCCAACAATATTTCTCTCTCGTCGACCCATAGAGCGAAGCGATGTCGCTTGGGAAGGTTGAGCGGCTTCAGTTGTTGCACAAGCTGTATTTTATATGCTTTCAATTTAAGATCTCGACGTAAAATGCGCCAAGTCGTTCTATACGTCAGTCCGAGTTGCTGCGAACGGCACCGAATCGACGCTCCACGGTCTTCGTGTACACTCTCAGTTACGGCCGCTATATTTTCTTCACAGTGTGCTGGAATATTATCCAATAATGAATGCTGGGTCTCAAAATAGGTGATGGTGTTGCGAATAGTACGCTCAGTAGGCCGATTATGTTGACCATAAGTTGAGCGAAGTGCACGAAACACATTCCTCACAGAACGTAAATTTTCGTAAGTTGTACGATTTCTAAACGTTGTTCAGGCGTAAGTCTTTCCATTATGAAATGCCAAATAATACTTAACAAAAATAACATGACAGCATGACACGACTTACACGTGATCTGTCAAAAAAGGCTATTGAAAAAAGTATCTCTTTTTAAATCACCCATTATAATCTGGAACCAAATGTCACAAAAGTCCTAACTGTATTATAGTCAACGAGTTTGCGCAACGAATTTTTGTCGACGAATTCGTCGTACCGTACAAAGTTCGTCGTTCGTCCCAGTTGTGGTTATACCACTTAACCCTTTTAAACCCATTTACTTTTTGAACGATAAAAAATTAAATATTTTTTTTCCAATCCCAGTATTCATTACCCAAAATTTCAACATGTTTCGTTTCATAAAATTATATCGTAATATGCATCCATATTATCAATTTTTCACCAAATAATCAATTTCATATAAATTTTTAACTCACTGAGAAATAAAAAAATATATGTACCCGTATATGTAATTTTATTTCCTGAATTATCATCATTATGACGTTATAAAATTAACAACACAAGCACCAAGCAAAACTTTTAAAAATCATTTTTTATTTGACTTTAAAAATTTTGCTCTTAATATGCTTCCACACGTTCGAATTGATAGATAAAGTTTTTTTATGAGGAAGTCATAAAAGCTATTCAATGAAAAAAGTTTTTCCATTTTACTCACATTCATAGTATGTGGAAGCAGAAAACAAATAATCACAACTTATTATTGGCTCACATACTCAATCTTTACTTTGCTTCTTGGCCTTATTGAAGCATTTATTCACCACTTCATATCATCAGTCATTATTATTGTGATTTTTTTTTAATATAATATTTTAAACAAATTTATATAAATTTCAAATCAATGAAGGAAATAAAAAAATTTAATATGAGTACTGAATTATAAAAGGTGATCCATTTCGAGGTACTTTTTCAATAGCCTATTTTTGACAGATCACGTGTGAGTCGTGTCATGTTATTTTTGTTTAGTATTGTTTGGCATTTCATAATGGAAAGACTTACGCCTGAATCGCTTCGCTCTATGGGCTCTTGAAAAGTTCCAAGAAAATCCGACGTTTTCGAGGCAAATTTTTTTTAGCGATGAGGCCCATTTCTGGCTCAATGGATATGTTAACAAACAAAATTGCAACCTGCAGAGATTCAAGAGCTGCCACTTCATCCAGAAAAAACAACGGTTTGGTGTGGTTTGTGAGCCGGTGGAAGAGCCGGTTCATATTTCTTTAAAAATGATGCCGGTGCGAACGTAACCGTCAATGGCGAACGTTATTGTGCCATGATAACCGACTATTTGATGCCTGTAATTGAAGCAAGTGATCTCGGCGACATTTGGTTTCAGCAAGACGGCGTTACTTCCCACACATCGCATCAATCAATGGATTTATTGAGAGAACATTTCGGTGAGCACATAATTTCACGTTTTTGGGCGGTCGATTGGCCACCAAGATCGTGTGATATCACACCGTTAGACTTTTTCCTGTAGGTATATGTAAAGTCTAAAGTTTATGCGGACAAACCCGCTTCGATTCAGTCTTGGAGGAAATATCACGCGTTTCATTCGCCAGTTACCAGTCGAAATGCTCGAACGAGTCATCGTAAATTGGACTCAACGGATGAACCATCTGCGACGTAGCAACGGCCAGCATTTGAGAGACATAATCTTCAAAAAATAATTGCCAAAGAATGTTCTTTCAAATGATAAGAAACATTTTCCATTAAATTTGAATTTTCTGAGTTTTTTTTTTGTGTTACTTTAAAAAAGTAGGGAACCTCGAAATGGATCACCCCTTATTATGCAACTTTTGTCGCTGCAATTCTTCATTAGTGGGATAGAGGGGAGAGAGAAACTAAAAAGAGTAAACAGATGCATGTACTCTTTAAGTTCGGTTTGTCGTCTCATTCGTAGTTTTAATTTTCCATACAAAATGCTGCAACACAAATGCAGCATTAAAGAAGAAACGAGAAAAATTGCAGCGACAAAAGTTGCATAATGTAATTCGGCATTTAAGGGCCCCATTATGTAAACCCAACCGTTCAACGTTAAAAAAAATGTTGTATGGAAAAAATTTAAAATTTAAAAAATCTTCTAGTATTTTTCAAACGTTAAAATTTAAATGCTCTTTGTTTTTTGGTTCTATTTGTTTTTTTCTCTCTCTCTCTCTCTTTCTCTCTACTTTAGGGTTCGTTACCAACTTTAAAAATGTCTTTTGTCACGCTTCTATTTCTTGAACCGTAATAGGTAGAAACTTATGCTCGTACGTAAAAGAAATAAACTTTATTTGTGGTGTTTTTAAAAACAAAATTTTCATAAAAACAATTTGTTCTAAAATACACAAAAGTTTACTTGAAACTTTTCATAAAATGTTTTTTTTTTTTTTTGTAAAATAAACTGCAAGTTAACTTTATTTATTTTGCATACGAGCATTAACATTTTTTTCAGAAGGTGTATTGCTATGGCCGCTATAACAACAAATACTTATTAAAAAAATAAAATAATGTTAATAATTTAATTTAAAAAATAAAAGTAAACTAAAACATACGCTTTAATAATCATGTTGATGAAATATTATTATAAACAAATGAGTTGCATAACTTTAGGATGAGATATCAGGTGCTATATTCTGTAGTTTTCGCAGCTAAAACTATCGCTAAAATTCAAAAAATGCCTTACAAAATTACGTGTACATATTCTTAGAAATTTTGATATTTTTATTTTCAAATTATCTTTTTTGGTCCTGAAAATTAGCATTTAAAACTAAAAATGCAAAAATATGTCAGAATTCCTGTAATTTTTTCATGTAATTTTAGAAATTTAGCGATAGCTTTAGCTACGAGTATTACAGAATATGGCACCAGCTATAGAATAAAATAGTAATGTGTGCGAATGGCATATTAACCCAGCGGTAAAACTAAAAAGGCTTTCTCACTTCAAGCCTTCTATAAGGCATGTTTAGTCTCTCTCTTCAAAAAGATCCTCTAGTTATTCCCAATTCCATTCTCTGAGAAGGGAAGCGCATCGTTCTATTTTTATATCTCTCATTTTGAATGACAAAAGCATAATTATCTATTTTTAGATTTATATAATTCTTGCAAAAAAAACCGACTTCAAAACAGATAGAAGGGCACCAATTCTAAACTAAAAATATAAGAAGTAATCTGTAAGAATTAGATTTAAACCAAATGAAATATGCGCCAAAATTAGAGGGAAAAAACGTAAAGACTATGTGAATGTCAAGCCTCTCCCTATTACTGTTCAAAAGTTAAGCTATTTTCACCAGCATCCGTCTTTTATGGGGACACCATTCAAGCCTCTGTGTATAACGGTTTCAAAGATAGGGTAACATATATTAAATAACATCTCCTATTGGGACACCCTTTAATTTACAATTTTAAATTAAAGACCTGTTGTTATAAAAGACTTGGTTCTTTGTAAATTTCAACTGTCTGTCTATAACGGTTCAAAAGTTTGGCCATATATATCAAATTACATGAACTATTAGGACACCCTTTACATTATAATTCCAAATATTTATACTTGTTATTATACCAGAGAAAGTAGTGGACACTCTGCCTAATTTTCAAGTGTTTGTGTTTAACGGTTCAAGAGATAGGGCCATATAGATCAAATTACATAATTTATGGGGACACCCTTTAATTTCTAAATTCAAATTGTATATTTGCTATATTGGACTTTGGAATACAGGTTCCTTGAAAATTTCAGCTGTCTGTCTATAACAGTTCAAAAGTTTAGCCACATACATAGAATTACATTAAATATTGGGACACCCTTTTATTTCCAAATTCAAATTTTATACTTTTTGTTATAGCTGACTTAGCAATACAGGATCTTTGTAAATTTCAGCAGTCTGTGTACAACTGTTCAAAAATATGGCCATATACATCAAATTAAATGAACTATTGGAGCACCCTTTAATTTAAAATTTTGAATATTTATACATTTTATTATAACGGTCATAGTAATCGACATTCTGTAAAATTTTTAAGGTTTTGTCTATAACGGGGAAAAGATAGGCACATATACATAGGTCAAATAACGGCACCTATGGGGACACCCTTTAAATTTTAAATTTATTGTTTTATTAATTTCTGCTGTTGGAAGCTATAGCGATACGCAATTTTTTAAAATTTTAATTTGGTGCCCTTTACGGTTCTTAATACACGTAAAAAACATGTATGTTGTATGGGGACACCCTTTAATTTTTAATATAATGAACTGTTTTTAAAACAAGACCAACCTGAAACAATAACCTTTCAAATAAAGAAAAAAAATTAAAATCGGTTCAGAAATGGCTGAGTTCTGCGGTTATATACATAAAAAAACAACATTCAGGCGAATTGATAACCTCCTTCTTTTTTGAAGTCGGTTAAAAAAAGGTACATTTAATTGCCCTTTATTTAATTGAGTGTGGCTACCTACAATGACTCTTTTAACTATTTTAAACAAGCATAAAGGCCCAACTATAATATGCATAAGCTGGCTTAAGCTAATGTCAAAAAATTAACCAAAAGTCTTTCAAATGCTTAAGCAACTTATTTAAGACTTTTTGATGGCTACAATGTACTTACATGAATCTAAAAATTATTATGACACAGTTGCACATTTGTTTTATTCGTACTTTTGCAAAATAATAATTTTTTTCGGAATAAATGAAATTTGTTAACAAAAATATGTTAAATAAACATATTTTATATTTTATATATTGAAAATAATTATTAATTTGTATATTAATGGTATTATAATATGCAAATTAATAATTATTTTTATTATTTTAAGAAAATTTCGAAAACAAAATTTAAAATTTTTTGCTGTTTGTGTAATTTTGGCCAAAAGTACTAAAAAATACACTACTAATTACGATTATTATACAACGCCTCCTTTTTTTCTTATAGAAACTTCTTTCTTTAAACATTTTATATTAAATTTAGATATAATTTGTTCACTTTCGTTCTCCATTGCAATTTTTTATGAACGTACATACATATATAACACACAAAGCACAAACACCTGATTCCGTACAGAATGTGCGATCGTTTTCGGACTTTGCTTAAGCAAATGACATTTGACGAAACTTAACGAAAAGTGTTTTTAAGTACATTATAGTTTGCCACATATGATTTATATATAATTGCACAGTTGTTTAAGTTGGCTTAAGCTAGCATATGCACATTATAGTTGGGCCTTAATTAAATGTTGTTTGTTGTTTAGTTTTTTTTTCCAAATTAAACAAATCGTTTAAAAATAACCAAAGGACAACTTGATAAATGCTTGACTTTTTATATATATAGCCATTTCTATTTCTCTATTAAGGTGGACACATTTAATCCAGCGTCTTTATAGTTTTTTATTTCACCTAAATAATAAAATTTCGCAAATGCCCTTAAACTAGGCATTTATTTCAATCTGTTACCATCCAGACATTTCTTCAAATTTGTAGAAAGAAAATAATTGCAAGGGCCTAAATCTAGAGAGCATACTGGATGATGTAGCTTGTAGCCCAATTCTTGGATTTGTTCAAATGTACATGCAAAATGTCCGAATATATGTATGTACTTATATGCAAAATATCCGTTTGTTATGATGCCCACAGCCCAGGTTATGGAAACTTGCGATTCACGTAAAGAAAAGTCATGATTTTAGTATGGTCACAAGAATCAGATTATGTTCTTCGTAATAGTATATGGTTGCTATAAACCTACTTTGGTAGCAATAATCATTAAATGGTTATTGCACCCAAAAATGCAACATTGTTGGTTTTAAATAAACAATTTTTGCTAAACTTCAAGCCACAGTCATTAAGCAGCTGCGGTTTGATAAACAACTCTCGCGTCGTTTTCATTATTTTTTAAGGGCGATCAGGACTGATCAAAAGTAAAACTCGCATGTGAGGATTTTAACCAGTGATTAAAAATGCTTCACTATTTTCAATGCATATGTAATTGCTTAACTATTGCTTATAAAAAGTGTGCAGCAAAAGCAAATAAAAGAAGAGCAACTCATTTGCTTAAGCTTGCTATGTGTCTCTTTCTGCAGCAAAGCAATCAGCAAAGGAATTACTTTAAAAACATTTGCTGTTGCTTAAGCAGTAAGTTGTTCTTCATTTTTATTTTTGCTTATGCTTAACTTTTTACTGTGAAGTAGTAGCTGACTATGATTGCTGTTATTTGCTGTTACTCGCTGCTTCAGTCTTAAATTTTAGAAAATTATTTGATAGTGAGAGATTACAATTATGGCGCCACGTGTAAATCGAAAAAAAATTAATTTTAGAGATCTGCAAAATAAAGATTTCCAATATTTTTTTACAGCAACAGCAAAAGAAGAAATATACATTAAGTTATTGCTTAAGCAACAGCAAACATTTGCAAAAAAAATGCTTTGCTGCACAAAGAGACACATAGTAAGCTAAAGCAAATGAGTTGCTCTTCTTTTTTTGCTTTTGCTTCGCTTTAACAAAATGTTATATAAATGCTGAGGAATTCAGTTTTTTTATTTGCTGAAAAAGATGTAAGCAAAGCAAAGATTTTACTGCTGATGCTATTTTTAAGCAAGCAATCAAACCCTGATTTTAACCTCATTTTTTTGACGTGGTGCAGTATCAGCAAAAAAAAGCTAAGATTGATTGGTACAGGTCGGATGGTTTTTTCCTGAGGATAGCTCCTATATGTTGATAGACCCTGACAATACAACTTACTAGTGTTGGCGATTTTAAACTAAAACCCAAAAAAAAACTTCAAGCCATCAACCAAAATGTTACAGGTATTCCAAAATAATATATTATTTTTTAACCATAATATATTAATAATATGTGAAGTTTATTCATATGTTACCAAAGAATAACTAAAAACAAACCAATAAAAATAAAAGAATTGTCTTTTTTTGTTGCTGTTTTGCAGTTTTTATATATGGTTATTGTTCATTACACAGACTTTTTCGACAACTGATTTTCTGTTTTTTTTTTTCTATTTGAAAATAAATAGACTTTTCGAAAACTGACAAACTGTATTCGAATTACGATGTATACTTGGTAGTTTAACATACAAAGAACATTTTTAAAGAAATAAATCTCCTCAAACCTACAAAAATTAGGTATAGTCTACCATCCTACTAAACGAAAAAAATTCCTGCCAAATTTAGTAGAAGAAAAGCCCTATAATGGCAACGCTGGTGATACCGTGAAGCGTGTTTACAAACAAAGCTTCAATTTTATCCTTAATAGAACAAAAATCTGTTATGTGTAAATAATAAAGGGAACTTAATTTCATCAATAATTTCTTCCAGGAAAAGTATATAGAATATTGCTAACAACAACCCCACTTGATATCTAAACCATTTTGTACTAATTATGGCCCCAATAAAATTTATAAAATATGTCTGTAAATAAACATAGCAAATTTAATATAATATATTTTTAACAACCAAATGTAATTATAGTTCCTTAAAGTAGCTATAAATCAGGATACAATAATATAAAATTATGCCCCATGTAATTCAGCAAATCGAAAGGTTTATAGGCGAAGTTAGGTACTAAAAATAGCAGTTTTGCAACATCTAAATCCTAATTTATTTTTACTGAGGACTCAAACCTTTATATACGTAATTGTAGCTGTTAAATAGTTAAAACATCAACCACAAATAAAAATTATAACCAATATATAGATTAATACCCATATGCATAACAAATAAAATATAATTCAAATTTATTTTAGAAGAAATTTATCATACAAAATTTGTTCTGAAATGCGAAAGTAGTTCTAAAATACATTTCAAATAAGTTTTATTTATTTTGTTTATGGACTTAATTCAATAATAATTAACACCATTAATGTAATCAAGTCAGGTTTCAAACCTTTAGCATTATATTCAAGCGACAAAAGTACTAAAATAAACATATTAAACAGTAAACATAAACAGTAAAAACCTTTTGTCCATTCTGTACTACATAAAAATTGAGTTTCATTATTGCCGCTATTATTTAATATTCATCTCTCTTTTTAGTCAAGACAAATAATACACTTTCATTCAAGGCGAATTACTTCCAGCTGATAGTAGTAGCAATAGGGTCGTTAATTAGTGATTGCTCTTCTCTTTTGTGAAAGTAGAATTATTGTTCGTTTTGTTTTGGTAAATTTTAAACGCCAAAAGTACAATAATACACCAATAACAAATTTGGCAAAAATTGTAGATTAACTTGTTTTATGCTTTGGATAATTTTAAATGTCAAATGTTGTCATTCTGATTTTTAGGACTTCAAAAGACTTTATTTTTAACTCTTCTCGGTTGTTATTACACAAATATCAAAACATTCGAACGTATAATTTCGTTGTAAGATTTCTCTGTGTTACCTGTAGAGCAAATAGGAAAAATATAGGGCATTGAGTCTCATTTTGTAAAACAAAAGGTTCAAATATAAAAAAAAAGTATATTGTTTAAAATTATTCTTTTTATAATTTCACAGTACTCTAACATAAAATGAATAGCCTGTTTGAAAAAAGCTGAGTTTACATAGGAATAATTATGTACTCAACCGTCAAATACTATTGTTAACATCAGATATGTACATATATATATGTATGTATGTTAGCGCACCGTATGAAGAATTATTTTCACATGTATTGCAAAATAATTGATCATTGATAATTGCAGAATTAATGTTGATCATACTTACATGAACTGTCCAATTTTATTGACGCTTTTCGTATTTGTTGTTTGCGCAAGTTAAGTAAAAACAAGTAAGAGTGCTATATTCGGCCGTGCCGAATCTTGAATACCCTTCACAAAGGAGGCATAAGAAGCCGAAGAAAATGAATGCAATATTCCCCTACTACCAAAAGGGGATTTTGTCAGCTCCACTCCCCGGCTTCAATGGTCCACGCTTAAAAATCATTGGTACTAAAACGGTCAAAGCTAATTAAATTTAAAAACGGCAAAGCCGAAGAAAACCATACTCCATATTAACCCCAAACAACTACCTCTCTCCGAAAAGAGAGACAAGTTGGTATTATATAAACAATACAAATAAAACCAGTCACTGTGAGTTAGTTTTTAGAGTTCCGTACCAAAAGGGTAAAAATGAAACCTTATTGTTTTCGCTGCAATGTCTGTCCGTACGTCTATCAGCGCCTCTTATCTCTGAAACCGTAATAAGTAGACACTTGAAATTTTAACAGATGGTGTATTACTACGACCCCTATAAAAAACAGTAAAAATTAAAAGGACGTAATTTGCATGCATAACGTCTTATTTTTTTAAGTAGGTATTCTTGAAATTTGTACAGAAGATGTGTTGCCACGGCCGCTATGACAATTACTAATAATTAAAGGCTGTTCTGTTAGTGGATTGTTTTCAAGAGCCCCCACGCAAACCCCTAAGGGTCTGTGAGCACATACACAATCTCAACGAGAACGTCACAAAAAGAACAAAACATGTAAAAATCTTAAATCAGTAGCATACCAGCTTTCAACAAGGTAGGTTTGTGTCACTCTGCTAAATATGTAGCAAACCAATGCATATTCATTTTAACCACTTTTTTTGGTTGGGGGCCTTTGATTGTTTTTCATGTGTATTACCTTGTTTTTTGGTTCGTAATAGGTAGGCTCCTGATATTTTTATAGAAAGCGTATTGCTATGGCTATAACAATTACTAAAATTTAAAGGGTGATAGTGATGAAATTTTCGCGAATATGACATTAATTTTTTTACGTAAATTTATGTCCGCTATAGCAAAAAATTTACAAAAAATTATAAATTAAACGGTTACGCGAAAGTGACAAGTATTTACGTATGTATGTAGGCTAATTTTTGACCATTTTAATATATAACCTTATATTTCAACACTGATAGGCGGATACTTCAAATTTAAACAGATTATATTTTACAATATCTACTGTAACAACAAGTAACGAAAATAAATTTATTAAAAATAAAGGGTGCTTTAAGATCCCGTGGAATCCAAACTTGCGCGAAAAGCGTTCCCGTACTTAAAAACTAGTTAATTGAGAGCTATTTCTTGTTCTTCTTCTTCTGGATTGTTGCTCATACAGAGCAACAATGTTGGTGCCAAATGGTAAAAAGCTGCCGTAAACACTAGGTTCTTATTTGCAGCTTTTAGTCTTGTCCAGAAACGACGGTTAGGTTGAAAACAATGTTGTTTATTTTAGTTCTTTCTGTTGTAGAATTTTTCTGGTCATATGTAGTTTTTATTTATTTGTTTCATTTGTTTGTTGCAAATACTTCTTTTATTCCTTTAGTCAAATGTATGCAAATCTTTTTCTCTAATTTATTTGTTAATTTTTCATGTTGTTTCTTCATTTCGATGTCGATTTTCAATTTATACAAACAATTAAGGTTATACACGATAACCCAAGCGATTACACGTGGCTGATTGATGCAAACACAAATTAACTGTACCACGGTACAGCTAACCGTGGAAGCCAATCAGCCAGTGCGAGGGAGACGCAAACCACTTGAAGACCGAGCAACAAGGACGGCCTGATTAACCTTGTGTTCCTCAATCCAAAGCTACTTTACGACTCCTGAGAGCGATTTCAAGGGATTAAAAATCCTCTTCTTCGAAACTTTTTCCTCGTGCAAATTGTGTAACAGCTTTGAACAAACGAAAAAGGGAAAACAAGAAAAACTTTAACTAATGAACAGAATTTATAAAGAAAAGTAAAATAGTTATATGATAAAAGTTTTATATAGAAATCTTAAGAAAATTAATATAGTAAGTAATTGTATAAGTGTTTGCAGTGTTTTATACTTAATAAAATTTGTTTATTTCTGCAGACTTGGTATTTTATAATACAAATTTGGTTTTTGTGTTCCCGTACTTTAATGCATTTTGTTTCTTTTGGAGAGCAAATTACGCTTGCTCTCATTTTCAGAAACTTTACCCAAAAAGTAAAGAAACAGATCTTATGTAAGGCCACCTTATTGAATTCGCCTTGATATAAACAATTAATGACATTTTGGATGCACAGTTAATTAATCAGCTGTGCTGATAACTTACTTCAATTATCTGAATTCATTAAAAACAAAAACTTGCCAAAAGCCGACAAATATGTCCACAAAAGGGACAACATAATAAATGTTAAATTGAAGGAAAATAGTAAAAAATATACAATCATAGTAAACAAAAACAAGTGGTAAAAGTCAGGGAACTGGCAGAAGACCGCAAGAAAAGAAATAAAAACAAATGTGAAATTAACGTTTGCGCAGCTGAGACACAGAGGAGAAACGACAAGTAAAACAATAGGAAACCAACTAATTAATAAAAATAAGACCAGGAGGTGGAAATAAGAAATTTTGCTAAAAAATCTAATTTATTTGTTTAAAAAATGAAAACTTTGGAAGAAATAAAACAAGAATATCCGTTGCACTGGCATATCTGGCAAAATAATGTTGACGAGCTGAAAGAGTTGTTAAAAAATGAAAAAGTAAGTTGGATTTAGCAAAGTGGTGGCTCTAGTGTACAATTTTAGTAAGAGCCAAATTGTGTTTTAAATGGTGCCATTCAAAGGAATGATCAAGTGTCATTACAGTTGAAATGTTATAAAAACGAATTAAGGTTTCCGGGTCAATATTTCCGCATTGACAAACGTGTGCCTGTGAACAGATACATCTAACCCCCCAACAAACTCTAAAACCTAGAAGTTAATTTAATTATATCCATAGATAGTACGTGAATTACATTCTTGTTTGTGTATATTTGTGTTTTTACCAATTGAATGTAAAATAAGTCCCAATAGATATTTTTATTATTGTTGTGTTACTCATATCCAATATTTGTTAATTTTTATTTGTTTAAGATTGATAAGGAAAAAATCGATCCTCGTGGCCGTACACCTCTAATGTTAGCGGTGAAATTAGCACATATACAATGTGTCAAATATCTTTTAGCTGCCAAATGTAGTGCCACTTATGAGCATGAGGGTTGGTCAAGTAAGTAATATTTAATTAGTACAACGGAATAGTTGATTTTTTCATGTGTTTTTATGGTTGCAAGTCTGTGAATTTCTTTATTTAACTTGAAATTTTGTGTTTTTTTTCAGTTGTTCAAGAAGCTGTTTGTTCGAGTAATGAGGAAATTTTAACTGCCATTCTGGAGGTACGTGATTTACAGCGTCACGTTCAAAGAGTTACACATGTTCCAAAGTTGTTGCAACATTTATTGGATGCTCCAGATTTTTATATTGAAATGAAATGGGAATTCACTTCCTGGGGTAAGTGTAAAATTTTTTCTCTTTTGAGGTTTTTTATTTCTCCTTAAGAAACTCGAAACATAAAAAGATTTATTTGGGTCTAATGGAAGACTGTTTGAGTGAAATAGGAGAAATGAAACAAATTCGTTATTTTAAAAATATATTGTGCTATAAAAACAACATTATTCAATGTTTCCTTTTTTCGAAATATTATGTGAGTAAAACAATTATGGTGCAATGAAAGAAAAAAGGTTTTTAAGTATAAAAGAAAAATTAAGATGACCACTGCATTTTTTACTCCTTAAGATCTACGTATGTACATACGAATTCTGACTCAAGGGTATATGGTATGGAAGTGAAATAAATCCTAACAATGCAGTATTAATAACTTATTGCTTAAGTAAGCATAATCAAACATTACCGGCCACCTTGCAACATTAATTTTTGTTGCAACAATTTTCTTTAACTAAAAGTACCTATAATGTTTTCTTTAACTATATGTTAAACTAAGAAAGTACCTATAATATTGCAATATTTTGTAAATGTACATATATTCATTTAACATTTTTTTCAGGGACCGTAAATAACAGTTATTTGTTTTAACAGTTATAATTATTTTATAACAGTTATTTTGAGAATTCAATAAAAAAAATCCATTTAAACAGTTATTTTTCAACGTAAAAATAAAAATCTCGAGTGGCCTTCACTCAACTTTACTGTACCCAATGGAAAAAGATATTTTTATGGATATATTACATAAAGAATAAAAGTTCAAAATATATTCGAATCGAAAAATTAATTATTTTCGGAATGGGGTTTTAATTAATCTACCCCTTGCCTTTTCCCGATTATGCCTTATATATGTAGCTCTTCATATACATAAACCAAAGGCACATACTGAATTTTATTTTGGTATGTCATACGGTATGACCTATAGAGCGTTTACAAAATTTGCAGGTAAGGAAACTACACCTTGCCCCCCCGATTATGCCCAAAAACTATACAGCCGGTATGACCTATACAAACTCCACAAAAATAGTGGCATACACACCTAACCACCCACCCACAGACATCATCGCGAAAATAGCCAAAATGGATTCAGGAGACCTCAAAACGTATAAATCCGTCGAAATCCCGTCCTCGATTTTTTTCATGACTATACTCTACCTTATACTACGTGTGGCAAAGTAAAAATACAAAACACAAAATAAAATAATTTTAATCGAAAAAAAATAAAAGTAAAAAGAAACTTATTTTGCTTTGAAAAAAACAAAACTGAAATTTTCTGTTTTCTTGTCCTAATGTCTGCCCTTCTGTCACACGGTTTGTCTCTTGAACCGTAAAAGAAAGTAAGAAGGCGACTTCACTGTTATATTATGGCGATGTCATCACCACCTCGACGTTTAATTGATATTAATTAACAGAGTTGAGTTACCCTTTAAACGTTATCGATAAATTAAAATAAACAAGTATCATCCCTATATAATTTGTATCATGTCTTTATAAGAAGGTAAGCACAATCTTAGGCTTCAAAGAAAAGTCATGAGCCAAGGGCCAGATATTTATGCCGAATAGCAAGTACCATATATCTCTTGCATGGTGTTTTGTTTTTGCAATAATTCTCGATCGCACTTCTTGTCGTCGATGACGACAAAATAGGGCTGAATAGATATTACCACAGGAGTGTCTGCGGCCGCTACAACAACAATTGCTATTGGGGTGTTACTACAAGATATCATGAATAAATCTATGATTCAAAAAATTGAGGGCCAAAAGCTCTAACTCTCCATGCCCACCTCACATGGAGTTTCTGCAGCAACATAGACTCCAGCTATCAAATTCAAAGTCATGGATGGCTCTTTTCACTTCTTGGGCAAAGGAATTAAGAAAATAAACGTATACCTATGGTTAAGAATCGAAAAATATCTTATCTTTACTATACTCTTCCTAACACGCCACTTATATCAGCCAAAATTTGCATTCCCTAAATAAGGTACTAACAGATTTCGCTGGCACCTCTTGGCGCATGACAAATACAATTATAGCCATATATTAGGCAATTATGTAGATTTCTTTTCTAAATGACCCGCAATGTGGAGTTTTAAAAACATTTCCAAAAAATCCACTCAAAATTGCAAAAGAATGCTATCGATAGACTGATTGGTAGCGCGCTAGTCTATTAGTCTGGGGTTGCGGGTTCGATTCATGCCAAAGACTCTGGTAGTTTTCTGCAGACAAGCAAAAAAAAACTTTGCTTGCAGGTTGTGTTATCATTACTAGGAAGGTGCTGCATCTATAATAAAACATTTTTTGCTGAGGAAAACACTTCTGGTTTTAAATGTCTTAAGAAGCTTTATCCGAATCAGCTTTTAAGACTCATCCAATGTTCAGGTTGAACTGTTTATTTATGATTTTTGCTAATTAAAGATGACTTTGTTAGAATCTAAATTCTACTCCTTTAGAAAACTAGAGTTTTTTGGATTCTAACTAGTAAAACTACTAACGGTTCAACCAAACTTGGTTTTTGCCATCTTCGTTGTTTCTTTTGTAAAATACTTACTTCTTGTTTCAATTTCAAAGAAGACACAACGCTAATTTTATAAAATATTTATTAAATAAAATAAAGAACATTTCTCATAATTAAACACTAAAATAAAATCTAATTTAAATTAAAATGTTTTATATTTTCATATACTTTTAGTTCCATTGATGTCACGCCTTTGTCCAAGTGATACGTATAGAGTGTACAAGCGTGGTGCAAATGTAAGAATAGACACAACACTATTGGGTTTTGAAAATAACACCTGGCAACGAGGCAATCGTTCGTATATTTTTAAAGGATTAAGTAAGACGTAATTTGTATTTTTTACAGACAAACAATAATGCATTTATTTCTTGTTCCTTCCACAACAGAAGACAGTGCCACCATGATAGAAATCGATCATGATACACATGAGGTAATGATCGAACAAATGAGCTCTGACATTGGTGATATAGTTGCAATACCACCGCCTATTGGATCGGTGAGGGCCCGTCTTAATGCTCCTGTTATAACAAATAATATTGAAATGGAAAAAATTAGTTTTGAACGTAATAAATCCGGTATTTGGGGTTGGCGTAGTGAAAAATCAGAAATTATAAATGGTTACAATTGTAAAGTGTATGGCGCGAGTAATGTAGAATTTGTAACGAAAACGAGAATGGATCATTTATCAGAAGAGCAAATAAAGGTGAGAGCTGAAATTCGAAGATATTTCAAACATGTATTTCTTTATTTTATTTTGCTTTATTTTGTTTAGGCTAAAACAACAAGAACACCATTCCATAGCTTTTTGGGCTTAGCAGAAGATGAGTATATAGCCAGTCCAGATTTAGCAACATTAAGAGAAAAAGTAAGCTTAATAAGGAAAAGATAAATTACAATATTTTAATATAAATCTTTTTCGCGTTTTAAGGCACCCACTCCTCACACTGAAGAGCATAATACAGATGACGGCGAAGAAATGGCTGCTTCCAACAGTAATAGTTCTAATAATTCTGGTACAAACTCTCCCAAAAATGTTATCACCCCCCAGGAGTATTTCACAGCTGATGTAGACCTAAATGGTCGTGATATAGGACGACCCAAAAAAGTTAACACCAAAGTAAGTGTTGTAAACTCTTTTTTTCAAATGTCTGTTAAATTTTCCTTTTTTTAATTTTAAAGCTTCAGCGTTTCAAAGCCAATCTTTGGCTTTGTGAAGATTATCCGATGCGTCTTCAAGAACAAGTTCTTCCCATTTTAGATCTTATGTCCACTATGGCCAGCCCACATGTGTCCAAACTAAAAGACTTTATTACAATGCAACTGCCTTCCGGTTTTCCAGTTAAAATAGAAATACCTTTATTCCATGTGCTAAATGCCTGCATTACATTTGGAAATGTTTTCGGCATGACAATGCCAATTGAAAATGTCACAACGATAAATGAAGAAGATCGTATAACATGTATAGTTGATGATCGTTGTTTTGATATACCTTCACATTATACGAACAAAGGTAAAAGTTTTAACAATTTTTTAAACCTTTAATAATTACCAATTGAATAAATAAACAAATATTAAACAATTTTAAGGTGCTGATTCAAGACGTCAAATTCCTTTAGATGAAGATGATATGCTGCAATATGCCATTGAACAGAGTTTGGTGGAGTCTTCCAGTGGTGCATGTAGCTTAAATCTTGATGGTACTTCCACGGACAAAGTGGATATATGGGAGGCCCTAAGAGGTCAAGGTGTGGGAGCTGATGATGAAGAAGATGAACAATTGCAGAGGTAAGATTTGATCAGGATTCTATGTTTATATAAAAAAAATGCATGAGAGATTTTTATAGCAGTAGTTGAAAGAAATTTGGTAAAAACTGTTTTTGTTTAGATTTTTTTTCTAGCGAATTTAATATTTTTCTTCAAGTGATTCTTTAACTTTTTAGACATTTCAATCAAATATCTAACACAATAACTTTAAGAAATATTCATAAACTAACCTGACGTTTTATAAATTAAACGTTTATTTTATGTTTTGTTATTTTTTGAAAAAGCAACATTTTGTTAATATTTTTGTACAAACACAGGGTTACTTCTTATTTCGAAGTTATTTCGCATACAAAGACAACTCTTTCGAATCAAAATGTATATGGCATTTTTAGATCACACAATAACGCTAATTTATGTATAAATTGTTGGTCAATATGAAATAATATTTTAAACTCTGAAAAAATTGTTGGTAAAATTTGGGGAGAAAAGTATTACTTAGGCTCGTTATTATAACTTGCCTTTAAAATGCGTTTTAGTTAAATGTAACTTTAGCTAAAGTGAAGCAATAAAGTGATCTATAGTATTATTCGTTATTACAGCTTATCGTCCACTTTTAGCTTAAAGTATACCGAAAAACTACTAATCTCTCCGATAGCATCCTAACTTTAGTTATTATCAGGTTATAACGGGACTTAGGAAAATAATTGGTACAATTTGGTTGCAAATCTGTGATATAAATTAACTCTGAAATTTACTCGTACAACCAGCTGCGTTGACAATGCCACCAGTTTATGAATTCGCCTTAATTAAGTTTTTGTATATGGAGTTTCTTAATTGGAGGCAAGGCGAAATTTGAAGAATTCGCTATTGAAACCAGAGTACGAAAATAAACCCAACGATATGTTTGCTTTCATTTTGTTTTGTTCTTTGCAGTCGTTAGAACAAAATAGAAATAATAAAAACAATTGTGCCAAATAGTTTTGTATTTGTATACAAACTGTAAATTAATGTAAACATTCTGAGGTTGAAATGGAAACAATGAGAACAAAACAAAACCACTTTGGGAAAAACCCTTTCGCAAACGTTTGCAATGATTTGGTTATTATGGTGGAGAATGCATCAAAGTGGTATACAACTTTTATTTTTGAGAGATATTGACAGCTTATAAGACTTTTTATTTTTATTGTTGCTTATTTAGACTAAGAAGAAAAGCAAAATAAAATAATTTCAAGAAAACAAATCATAAAAAAAAAATCATTTGAAAATCGAACAAACTAAATTAATCACTGAAAAAATGCCATTTGCTTCTGTTTTATTCGCAATTGTAAGATTGCAATGGCATATCAAGGCAAAGGCAAGCAAATGAGTGAAAAGAAGATTACTTTGTTTAAGCTCTTTGCATCAAACGGTTGCCAAACGTTTTGTTTGTTTTCAAGCACTGATTGAAACTACTTAAACTAAATTTTTATGCTTTAATTTTAATTTAATGAAATAAAATATTTAAAAAACACATTATTAAACACTTTTCTAAAGCATGTTTTTTTTATTAAATTTATCTTTTTTATTTTTGTAATTTCTTTTGCTTTAATTATCCCTTTAAAATATTTGTTGTCCTTGAACAAAAAAAAAAAAAAAAAACAATTTCCATTTGCTAGACTATTATCAAAAGTTTATGTACGAACAACACCCAATCGTTTGACAACACAAAATTATACACAATTTCGCAATAGTAACACACAAAAACAAAACATTAATTATGGCAGACATTCCCCAAATCCTACAAGGCCTGCACGAAACTCAAATGCACCAGTCATTTCAACCTCTTTGACACCTTCGCCCACAAATCAATCGAGAAATCGCAACGCTTTAACACAAAGTCCTACACAATTTAAAACTGATATGGAAAAAATGAAAAATATTTTCAAATAGCTTGAGAAATGCATGTTTGCTTTAAAATTGTTAATTTTTTTCTTTAATTTTTATTCGCAATTAAAAAAAAAATGCTTTTAAATGTTAAATACCAGCCTGTAGCTGTATTTTAAGTAAAAATTCCTATTTATTGCTATTTAACCCGAGTATTTGATCCCAAAACCCTTGGCCTTTTTCTTTGTGGTTTCCTGTTCTCTATGTGTAGAGTTTTGCAAGAATCATTATGTGCTGTCAAAACAACGGGTGGTTCACCCACTTCCGAAGATGATGATGATGATGGTGGCTTTAAATATATAGATCCGGATTTAGCGCTGGCAATGCGTCTCAGCCAACAGGAACAACAGCAATATGAGTTGGAACGCCAACGGGAACAGGAGATGATAGAACAAGCTTTACAATTAAGTCTACAAGAACATTAGAAATAAGTTTTTTGTTTGATTTTTAATTTCTTTCAACTTTTTCATCTCTTTTGAGTTTTAAAACTTAACAAAAGGTTGTGTTTAATTTTTTTCTTTTCTTTTGTAGTTATAACTTATTTTTTATTTTATTTTGAAATCGTAATCTAAAGGTATAAATTTATATAATTTCATAGCAACATATTTATTAAATAAGGTAAATTCCCTCAACTAGATTTTTGTTTTCGATGTCACTAAAAATTTATAATTTTTGTTAATTTTTTTCTTTTATGTATTATGCCAAATCTATGTTATGGATAAATGTTATCAATATACCTATACATACCTATATATATATATGAATCCTATATATGTGTATAGTGTATGCATATATGTAGTGAAAAAGAAAAAAAAATATTTAGAATCATCTTAAGAATCAGCAATTATTATATACACTGAAAATATAATTTTTACTTTGTATACTTAATGAAATATACATACATACATACATACATATGTATTTATATACACATACAAAATATATGTATAAGTACACGTTATATACACCAATCCATACAATACAACACCACACATACACTTCTATTTATAAATATAAAACTTAGAAATCAACTATTATATTTTAATTTGTTATATTATTATAATAAAAAAAGTAATAAATGAGAAAAAAAAAAACAAATCTAAAATCAGAAATAAATCGTAAAAAACTCACTGAAAAAATTTGTTTTTATTGGCGAAATGAAAGTAAAAACTACAAAATTATTGAAAATTTGCAGGATAAAACATCAAATTTATATAATATTAATGAATTTGGTCAGGAAAATTATTCAAAATTTATTACAAATAAACAGTTTTATAAAATTAACACAAAATTTAAATTTTCCGCCATTTGTACAGCAAAGTGAATAGAATAATAAATAAGTCAAGTGGGAGTCAGACTCACATACGTAGAGTTCCGGACTATGTCCAGTACAACTTTAAATATACAAGTTGTTATTTTTCACGTCTAATGGGCACCATTTTATTTTTTATTTTATTTTTTTACCCGATCATAGTCCTAAATACTCTCGAGTGTCTGTCTATAACGAGAAGGCCAAATTCCTAAAATTTGCAACAAAACTTAGGCAAATCACATCTCTATCGTGGTCTAGTTTTTTTATAAAATATTGCCCACCAAACCATATGTTCCGATTTCGTAAAGGTTTCGTAACGACTGTTCGAAAATCGAACCGAAATCGTAATAATTTTTATATGAAAGGGTTGACATGACTTCGTAACGATATGTAGTTACGAAATCGTTACGAAATCGTAACGAAATGTAGATACGAAATCGCATCGACATATACATATGTAGGTAAAAAATCGCAACATGTTTTCTGTCGGTACCTCCGTATAACTTTGTTCTCTGAAAGTTAAGTGAATATAATGATTAGTTTATGATTTGGTATTGATACTTACCGTAATCAATTTAATTTCAATTGTCCATCCTGCATGTATTTATTAAATTTTTTCGTATTTACTATAATTCTTTTCTCTAAAATACAATTTTTATTTTCTTACATATACATACACATCATGATTTTCAAGAGTGTTCTGTTAATAACTTTGCATCTGGTTCACTTAATAAAATAATTTTGATATCGTTTTAAAGATTGAGAGTTATATTGACCATTTAGAACAAAAATAATTTATATCTTTTTGTTTCTAATATACAACGCTTTAAAAACTAAAAAACAAGCTATGTCTATCTAAAACAGTTTAGGCACTTACTGCATTAATGCCCTTTAATCCCTTGTATAACGGTAAATTTCAACTTTTTTTATTTTAATTCATGTTTATGCACATGTTAAATCCTCAGTAGGCGAGAATTTTAAATGTAAAAAAATATTCTTGGTATTTAATTCGTGACGAAAACAGCAAAATAAGCAATCGTTCAGAAATTTCCGTAGATGTCCGTAAAATTATAATAAATCTTCATGCACAGGGAAAATCCCATCGCGAAATTGGTGTGATTGTACAGAGGCCCTATACCAGTATAAGAAACATCATAAAACATTATGAAAAAACCAACAAATTAGAGCGTGAGAGGAGAAGTGGACGTCCAAAAAAATTTACATCTCGTCAGGAGCGTATCTTTGTTGCTGCAGTGGCTCAAAATCCAAAGATTTCAGCTGTAGAATTGTGTCGGGAAATGAAGAAAAGTTTTGGTGAAGACCTTAATCCACAAACAATAAGAAATACGCTGCACAGAGCTGGATATCATGGAAGAGTTCCCCGTCGCAAACCTTGTCTTTCAGACATAAAGAAGAAAAAGCGGTTAGAGTTCGCAAAACTCCACATTGATCAGCCTGAAGCCATCTGGAACAGTGTGATATTTAGTGATGAATCGAAGTTTAACATTTTTGGTTCAGATGGTCCACAAAAAATTTGGCGAAAAGCAAACAAAGAGCTTCAAGAAAATAATATTATTAAGACTGTGAAGCACGGTGGTGGCAATGTTATGGTTTGGGGAGGTATGGCGGCATCTGGAGTGGGAAATCTTGTCTTTATAGACGACAAAATGGACAAGCACTCTTATTTAAATATTTTAAAAGAAAACTTATCTCCAAGTGTTGCGAAACTGGGCTTAAATGGGAAATTCTTGTTCCAACAAGATAATGACCCAAAACATTCTTCATATCTTGTGCAGGAATGGCTTATATACCACTGCAAACAGTTAAAAACCCCTCCGCAATCGCCAGACACGAATCCTATAGAGCAAATTTGGCACTTACTAGAGAAAAAAATACGGAAACATCACATTACATCCAAAGAATCACTTAAAGCGGGACTTCGCTTAGAATGGGAAAAAATTACTCCTGATGAAACATTTAACCTAGTAAGAAGTATGAGTAGACGTTTAGAAGCAATTATCCAAGCTAAAGGAGGTTCAACCAAATACTAGACATGCAAAAATCCCGAATATGCCGAAAATTTTCACATGTGTGCCTAAACTTTTTTTACATAGACTTACCTTATTTTTTAGTTTAAAAGCCATTGTATATTAGAAATAATAAGATATGAATTATTTTTCGTGTTAAATGGTCAATAAACCTATCAATCTTGAAAATAGCATGAAAATAATTTTATCAAGTTATGCAGATGCAAAGTTACTGGCGAAACACTTTTAAAAATCATGTTGTGCCTAAACTTTATTGATCCACTGTATATCAAAGTTTTATATATTTTTTTTTATTTGTTCAGACAAACAACCGAAATGTCTTACTGAATTCGTTACGACAAGTCTGATTTCCGACAAACAACCGAAATGTCTTATCGAATTCCTTACGACAAGTCGGACTTCAGAAAAATCGAAAGCATTTGTTTAGTGTGTGGGTACAATTTATGGCATGTATAATTTTAAAAAATCAGACAAAAATTTAAGAAATGGCAAGCTGTAAAAGAATTTGCAGGTGCGAGGTACCCAGCTTTGAGACCACATAGCGCCATCTCTGGAAAGTGTATGGTGATCAGCTTCAAAACTTAAGCTCAGATACTCCTATGCTGTGATCATGTCAAATTTTGAATCTATCGACCTAGCCCTTTACAAATGTCTAAGTTATTTTCAAAATATTTTTATTGTGCCCCACTGTGCAGTGAGTAAATTTTTAGTGTGTCCCTCCAACAGTTCAAGAAAGAAAGACATAAACGGGAATAACACGTCACTTTTGGAACACTCTATAAATTTTAGTATATGTTGCTATAGCGGCCATAGTTATACACCTTCAAAGGTCTTCCCATTACGGTTCCAGTGATAGAAGGCCCTGACAGACGGACATACATTGTAGCAAAACAATAAGGTTGTGTTTTTTCCCTTTATGCACGGATCCCTAAAAATGACAGCAGGCAGTAAAGGGTTATTAAAAATTATAGATTATCTTTGTGTGCTCTTTGATGAAACATTTGGAACATTAATAAAAAGAACAACATGCTTTCTTTGTGAAAAATATTTTAAAAATAATTAAATTTTGACGACTGTCGGAAAGAAGAGCTGGGTTGACAAAGAAATTGCGCGTAATCGCTATTTTTCGTAAGGAAGGTCAGGCCCACTTCTGCTTTTGTTACCTCTGCAAAGATAAACTTAACAAACAACAATAAAAGATAAATAAATTATAAGAGAATGTTTATGCCAAAAACAACAACTGTACCGTTAGTAATTTTGCACATATCATTATTTGACTGAGAGTATATTCTATATATTTAAATAGCCGTTAAAGAACAATTGCTCCACTTTTTGGGTCCAATTTTAAAAGCAAATTGCACTGAAAAATTATATTGAAACTACTTAAATAAATATGTCATAAAAAGAAAGTTAAGCAGGAGCTCATTAATTATATACATATTTTAAGCGTTCCGTACACACTCTTGATACTCTGAATTTCGTTCGATATTTGTCCGTCTGTCACACTGCTGTATCTCTGGAAGTGTAATAGGTAGGCACGCAAAGCATATTTATCAGGTAACCTCACTACGAAGGGGAAATATTAAGACGAAAATTTTTGAATTTTTTGTATATGGAGTTTGATAGTTCAACTTCCATTTAAGGGGAAAAATTGTAAGTTTAACTGTCAAAATCCACATAAAAAAATTTTCGCCTTAATATTTCCCCTCCGTAGTGAGGCTACCTGATGAATATGCCTTGTAGGCACCTAAATGGCAGTTAGAGCAAATTGTAGAAATATGAATTTTCCGAACCTTAAAGTAAACAAGTGTTTTAGGTAATTTTTGTTATCTTTATTTTTTCTAGTAAAATAATATTTTCTTTTACATGTGACATGCATCGGTACAAAAATAAAGGAAACATTTTTATGCTAATTTAAATTCCGTTAAAAATTGTTAATGGCTGAAATAAAAAAAGAGCTTAATGTTTAATATACACATAAATAAAAGTAATTTTTTTAAGTACTAAAAGAGAGAGAGAGAGAGGTTGCAAGAAAATAAAGATATAAAATTAATATTTAATATTAAAAAAACAATGTAAGGTAATAGGGAATGTAAGGCATAAGAACGAATGAAAGAGGATACCTGGAAACCTCTAGTTTAAATCTATACATATAATAAAACAGTCCGGTATGTTCCAGATTCCACTTTGAAGTAAAAGTAGTTTGTAATCACTTCAATTTGGCACTTGGGTGTTCTGAATTTTACTTTTTACTTTTCATTTCTATTTTGTTTTCGAACATCAATTCGTAGTGAATTGCATTGTTCTAGAAACTACTTTTAGGCAAAAAGAAGTGGTTTGAAACTACTTTTAAATTTTATTGTGAAACAGACATTTTTGCAAATAAACATGTGAGTATAATAAATAAAAGTGGTCAGATCCTTTTGGTAGAATAAAAAATTTCCTTATTTGAAGGGGAAAACACAAAAATACTACACAGGATGCAATAATGTTGTGTTTTATGCAAAACAATCCGGACATGGCAAAAGGATTCGCAAAAGGGGACCACGTAAAATTGGAAGAATTGGAAATGGAAAGACCTTACAGTTCAATTAAATAGCAATGGTCCTCCAACAAAGGATACGTCTGGTTGGAAAAAGGCAAATTACATTATTAAAAAATAAATAAATATTTTTTTAGAAACTGCCAAATTTTATAGGTGTGGATGGATTGGAAGGCGTTAGTGAGACGAAAAATCGCACATAATAGATCGGAGGCTAGAGCGACTGTTGGAGGACCTTTTAATAAGTTTGTGCTCACAAAAATGGAGGGAGCTGTTGGTGAATTGTGTGGGATTTTCACAGTCATCAAAGGAGTTGAAAACGCACCGGTTTTCGGTGATTCACCTACAGAAGAGGAAATCGCAGTCGACTTGAGTGATATGCTTGAAGAAAATATTGCTTCCACCAGTAAATCTACTACTACTGCGACTCCAAGACGCCATAAAGACGATAGTTTTAATGATATAATGAAAAACTGTATGAGAGGCCAGACTGATGCTATGGTGTCAATTGCGGAGCAGCTGAAAGGAATATGTAATCATAATGAGCACATAAAGCGTATAAAAAATTCATATTGAAGGAGAAATGCTACACGATGAAGAAGTACACCAACATGTTGACCACTAATCTCCCCAAGTAATTTTCAAATATGACTATTTTTAAAAATTCAGATTTTTCCAATTTCTAAAATTATTTCAGGTCCATTAAGTATTATATGTCTATTAAGTACACCATGGACCATGATATGTATATGGTGTGTTATAGCAGCCCATCCCCATTTTTCCATATTGACCAATAATCTTCCTTTCTTAAGTTATTTTGAAAATTCCAATATTTTATTTCCAAAAAGTATTCCTCGAAGCAACATTCTCAAGTGTATTTTTAGGTGGAACTTTTCCTGATTCCAAGTTGTAGCCTCCAAAATAATTGTATTAATAATTACAGTAAATGGTTTAAGAATAACAGTGCTCTGTTGACTGAAAAATGAACTCTGTTAGAAAATGTGGTTTTTGTCTATGCTAGTCAAATTCGAATTTATCTTCACACCCATAAAACCAAACCACTACTTTTACAGAACATGAAAAATAAAAAGTTTACTTTTCAAATCGTATTTTACTTTCATTCTACAACTTTTTTGGAACATGCCTGAGTAACTCATTTTCTGTCTCTCTTTCTGTCTACGATCGCATCGCGAAAAGCTACTATATGGATTTTAGCATCCCGATTCCAATTTAGGATACTTTTTTTCCGCAAAAATCTTATTTTAAAGAGAAAGTGGAGAAAAAGCAGTGAAACTACGCCGCATCTTTTATTTTTGAAAGCGGGATATTTTAAACACAGATGGCGCTGTTTAAAATAATGACAAAATAAGAATTGAAAGCGGGATATTTTAAACACGATTACGCAACAGATGGCGCTGTTAAAATAATGACAAAATATGAATATTTTATTTTTATTTAGACTTTAAAGTTTTTGAGAAAACCGAAATAATTGAAGGGGGCTTTAGAGTAAGACAAATTAATTTATCGGGTGGTAGAAATGGTGAATTCATTACATTTTACCTCTGCTGGAAATACCAAATGTGAATTCATTTGGCATCAATTTGCTGCGTTGCTCAAAAAGTCAAACTCCACACAAGGCAAATTCATCAGGTAGCCTCACTAAAAAGGGGAAATATTAAGGCGAAAATTTTAAAATTTTTTTGTATATGAAGTTTGACAGTTAAATTTCCACTTAAGAAGACAAGTTGTAACTTTAACTGCCAAAATTCATATAAAAAATTAACTATTTAAATTTATTTATATTTAAATATTTCGCCTTTCGCACATTCATGACTCCACACATACAAAATTTTTTATTATTCTTTTCCATATGTTATTGAACCCGCCATTGCCAACACTTGGTAAATAAATTCGCCGCTGCATATGTGACCACGCACCTAGGAAGGGACCTCGGAATATGTTGATTTTTTTTTTAACTGGGGTAAATTTTTTAGAGAATCAAAAGGAAGTTCCCCGGACACCGCCGAATCCAAACTCGTGTCGAAAATTAAGTTTTTCTGCATGTAAGTCGAGTTTAGAAAAAAATCATACAATTTTAAAAAATTTTGAAGGTTTTTAGCAAGACACATTCATCAGATAACCTCACTACGAAGGGGAAATATTAAGGCGAAAAATTTTAAATTTTTTTATATGGAGTTTGATACTTCAATTTCCATTTAAGGGGGAAAATTTTAAAATATTCGCTTTAATATTTCCCCTCCGCAGTGAGGCTACCTGATTTTAGTGAACAGTTTTAAAGAGTTAAAAAATTGGGATAGAATTTAGTAAGAAATCGAATGTAGGTGGTCCCAGACCCCAAAAACTGAAATTAGGTTTTCATCGTTTAATTTGAATACCGGTAAAATATGAAAAATCGGTCTTAATCGATATTTTTAGAGTTATAACAGGTATGTTAACAGCATTTACACTCGTTAAAAAAGGGTAAACTTAAAATGGCTCCCCAGTAAAATGTACTTTTTTACCCCCTTAGGTCCCTTTCTATTTGCGCAGTTAAATATATAAAATAGAGTTTTTGAAGTTTTTTGTCTTTGAAATTTCCAGACAAACCTACTGCGCGATTGCTACCACTTGGTAAACTAAATCGTATTTGCTCGGGAATACCTTTCGCGTTTTTTTCTTTTGGAGTTTGATAATTAGCTTTCTAAAACATATACTGCAATAAAATAATCAACTGCGTTCGATAAGCCTTGAATTAGTTTTTTTTATAGTATTTATAGTTTAGAGTATTAAACAGAAATAAAATTTTAAATAGTTTTTAAACAAAATATTGTACGAATGATAATTTAACTGTCAGTTTCACAATGCTTTTGTTTTAAATGTAATTGTAAGAAAGACCGAATTTTTTCAACATTATGAAACTGGCAGTAAATATTTGACTAAAAATTAGCTTAATCTTAACTTAAAAATGGGTTTAATTTTTATTAATAAATCTAATATGACACATAAAAACATAAAGTAGGGAGGCGGGGTACATTTTTAACTTCTCAGTTATACAAATAAAATTTTAAAAGTATAGCTGATCAACAAGAGAATTTTAATTAGTTTTAAAAATTTAAAAATTGTATTTTAAATTTGTTTAAAATTGCCATAACTCGCAATGTTGATCAGCATTTATTGCACCTTAATTATTATAATGATTAAAATTTACGATATTTGTTTAATAATGCAGTCCTTCATTTTTGTAATTGTTGATTTTTTGTTTTTCGATTTTCGTTTTTTTTTATATTAAAATCGTTTGTTTTGTTTGTTAATAGATCTATAGTTAAAACTTATATGTAAGCAGTATTTTAAAGCTAAAAGAAACTAACTAATATATAATTTTTATATATACTTAAAGCATTTCTGTTTATCGTGCGGTATACGTGTTTTGAATAATATCGAATCAGCTCGATATTGTGTATTTAACAAGGGTGTATAACCAAAAACCTAAAAAAGAGAGAAGAAAAATATTTATTAGACAAAATTTTTTATAAGTTTAAAATCACTTGTATACTATTATAAATCAGTTATGTCCCAAGGGAAAAGTGAATTGACACAAAACTATTTAAGTGACCGATTAATGAGTGACTATAATCTATATACATATATGTGTCGGGTTTTTTTAGCTCCATGAGTTAACTATGGTTTGACAGCTGAGAATGTGAGACTGTTTTGACATTTCTGTTCGGTAGGGTTTGGATTTGAGCCGTTCACCGCTAGAAAAACGCTTCCAAATTGTGTAAAATTACTTTGAAAAAAAAAAAAAAATTAAATAAATAAAACTGTTCGCGTTGATAGACTAAGAGAATATTGCTGCTATAGCATGAAGTATTGAAGAAAACTTCGATTCGTCATCGTTCTCAAATTGGTGGACTTTGTACTTCGACTTTGAAAATTTTTACGGAACGATTTTTAGCAATGCTCGAAAATTAACCTTATATAATGTACTTAGCTGTTTTTTACGGTAGAATATTGAATACACAAACGCAAATACTGTTTCTGTAGCAACTAAAAAAAGTAAAAAATGAACTGTTATTCTGCTTGTTATCTTCATACACAACGAGAATACTGTACTGAACAAACTCAAAATAAAAATCAAAAATTTAATTCTGTTTTGTTTTTGGTGCAAAAACAACAAACTTCATTGTGTTCGGTTCAGAACATTACTCTTAAGGTATAGTTTGGGCATTTACTTAGTATTCGTTAGGGTATTCGGGTTGTGTAAAACTACACAAAATAATGTTCAGTAAATTTTCGAACACTGATTTTAAGTTACGTGCCTATTAAATACACCCACAGTGATGAAGCTCATTTCTGGTTCAAATACTCACGTAAAGGCTGGGGCACATAGAATCCGTCCGAAAACAAAGTAACAACGGAAAAGGTTGACACAATGAGTACTTTGTTGACGGATATTAAATCAGAAAAAAAGCACACGAAAAGTTTTTTCCACCATTTTACTTTATTTCATTTATTTATTTTGTTTCTTTTTTGCTGCCACACAACACAAAAATTTAATTTTGAGAGAGAAAGAGAGAGAGAGAGAGAGAGAAATAATGAGAAACCAAATTATAGCTCTCAACTCTCAACGTACGTCAAAAGTTAAAAGTTGCCCAACTTTCGGACTTTGCGTTGACAGAGACGTACTGATTGTGACAACACTCATAAGAAAACCTGTACTTCAACTTTCTTGTACGTTAAAAAATACGACGTAAATCGTACGACGGATTCTATGTGCCCCGGCCTTAAATGTGTACGAGTATGTACATAAATACAAGAATAAAATAAACATCTAGAACAAGCCTGCCCGATCTTTCTAAAATATAACATTGTAGAGGTTTTTGATCGTTTATAACGAGAATTCACGTTGCGTGTGATGTGATAGCAAGAGAGCGTATGTTTTAAACAGTCTAGTCTATAAATGAAATAACATTACAGTAAAATCAATATCGGAGTGTTTTATTTTACAATTAAAAGAACCCAATGAAAAAGTTCAAACGCAAAAATATAATAGAAATTATAGTATTTTGCCATGTTTCGATAAAAAATCAATTTTGTGCAAAACGAAATTGCCGGGTCAGGTAGTCTTTATTATTTTACATTATCATTAAATATTTTTATGCTTTATTCCTACAACAATATGTCAGCTTCATCATTAAAAAACTGAAAATTTACTTAAAAAAATGCATAATTGAAAAGAAGGTAAAAAGTATAGACAAATCAACAAAAGTCCATATTTTATAAAAAACATCAAAAACGTTAAATTTCCCCAGAAAAAACCAAATTTCACAAATAAATTTGAGAATTTGCGAAACAACCGAAAATTATCAAAAAAAAGCAAATTTTACCAAATACATATACGAATATTTCCGAAAAATCCTAAATTTTACCTAATAACAGCGAAACATTACTTATTTCCAGGGTTAACATAAGTTTCTGATTTAAAGATTTTTGTTTAAATATTTATTTTTGGATTATATGCATTTTTTGGATTGTATATCTATTGTTTTATTATTTCAACCTGCGGTCATTTAATTGTATTACTTACTTGTGTAAAGAAATTTATACATTTGTGACGTTCCTGAAAATGTGTATCGTCTTCACTTAACGATACTGGACAGCCAGGACATCTAAATGTCCACCGTGATGTTACCTTCACCGGTGGTTTTCTTGTTATGTGCGATACTAAGAAATTCATAGCGATATCTTCGCAATTCATATACTCATCCACTTTATCACGTATAGCCTGAGGCAAATGATATGTATACAAATACATGTAGTATTTGTGTATGAAAGCAGCACCCGTCAACACCATACTCAGTTCACAACTATAATTGGAATTATAATTCCAATGATTATTGTCACTTAAATCCCAGGCATGAAAACGTCCCGGAAAGCCAACAACACGATCACGATGTTCACGCCATACACGAAAACCAAATAGAATTTCATCGTGTCGTAGATGAGCATCGTCATCTACGGATAAAACAGCTTCAGTTTCGATAACATCGAAGGGTAAAAATCGATTATTGAGAGAGTTGCGGGGTGCTCTAACTACGGCCACTGGTACACCTATATCGGGCCATCTTAAATCATCAAGCGGAGGTTTGGGCGAATTCCAAACAACCACTACTTTGTGCAAATACGGCAGGCCATAAAGACGCCCCAAAGAATCCATAAGAACTTGTTCTCTTTCATAAGTTAAAATGACAATGGTAAATTGTTCGCGGGGATAGTTGCCTCCTAAAGCTTCACTAAATTCTTTACCGGCACCACCGCTGCCTTTGCCAATTGGACGAAAACCCATGTGAGAACCTAAGAATTTGGCCTCCGAGGGCAGAACAGGATCAAACGGTAATTGAGGGTACATGTAGAAAGGATCAACCTTAAAAAATAAAAAATTACTTAATTTTTGAAATAGAAAACTACTGACTTTAAACTTACCCAATCATTCCAAGCTTCCCTTGATTGCATTCTTAATATAGTATAATTTCTTTTAAATGCTGGACTGGGATAAGGCGGTTCCATAGGACCCAATGATTCTGCTGGTTCTGTATCCATGCTTACAGGCGGATCAGACTTCAAGGGTATAAAAGTATTATTGAAAACACTTTGAGCTATAACTGGAGGCACCGGTCGGGGTGGTATTCCCAAACGATCTCGTAAACTAGCGATAATCGTATCTACTGTAGCTTGTACCGAACTTAAATAACGTTCCCACACCAAACGACCCTGACGGCGCATTAATAACAGATCGCCATCCTGTATGGCACGCAAAAGAAAATGTAATTCGGTTATGCGTGCCTTAGGAATCAATATGGCAATTCTTCGCCAATCTATGGTTTCGCCGTAGGGCAAACGAACTTCGTCCGCTCCCAAAATAACAGGTATGGCACCTGAGCGCAAGGCCTCATAAATGCGTGCCAACATTAAAGTAGAACTAACTCTTCTTTCCAGTGGTGGCAAAATTAATGCAAATGTTGAATCCTTTAAAATATTTTTACGCGAGGAATCTGTCCCGCATAAAGCCCAATCTTGTACAGAATTTTCATCATGCTGTTCGGTAGCAGGAACACATTTAAATTGTAGTAAAAAACGGTCTTGGGTAGGTCCCTTGGACATTTCGGCTAAATGGTCCAAAATAAAATCATCTAATGGATTTGGTGTTTTAGCGGTTTCATTTAACGGTCTTAATTCTCCCTGAAAGGACAGCAAATATGTCCGTCTGGCCGGTACCATCGAAGCGCACTCTTGCCACACATCCCCTCCTGGGGGTCCCAATATAGGTGGAACTATCAAGTCATAATTATTGCGAAATTGTGTAACTTCAAAGGAAGATTGCACTACTATGGCCCTCATAGTATTTCGATTAAGTAAAGCATTGTTAGCCTTAGAATTTAAGTTTCTGCGGGCTAAATTTAACAAAACATGATTACGACCATCTCCTCCCCAATAAGGAAGTCTATAAAGTTTACTCATATCAATGGCATCATAATTATGCGACATATTTGAAATCACTTTATATTTCTCCTCTTCTTCTAAAGCGGTATAACGATTATTTTTCACTAAATCATTTTCAAATAGAGCTTCTCCTATTAGAACTAAATAAATGCAAGCCAATTTCGGATCTCTTACAATGTGGGCATTGTAGCCCAATGTTTGTTTGATAGTGGTCCTTAGAAAGCCATCAATATCGTAGCCAGCTCTTAAGACATTAAGCGAATCGGGATCATATAGATAAACGGGAAACCCGGAAGTTAAACTGCATCTAGAATGATCAAAACAATTGTGCATTTCACATGTGGCCATAGATTGTGCTGAAGTTGATGGCATTTTTCTAGGTATAGAATTGGGATAAAGGGTTCGTGGCAGTGCCAAGTCTGGGGTGTTACGTTGTACAGCCTCACGTTGCGCTAGTTGAGCTTGTTCAACAGATATTTTTAATCTTTCAAGTTCAGTTTGACCACGCATAAGTTCTTGTTTTAGTTCTTCGATTTTCTGATTATATTGTCCAATATCCGATTGTAATTTTTGACGGCGTGCTTCCAGCTCACGAAGTTCTATGGATACTGTGCTCTGTAGAGAAAAAAGTATTTTTTTTTTTTTTTTTTGTTAAAAAACCATTAATATCAAAATCAATTTTTAGGCTGTAGCAGACTTAAATTTATATCTTGAATAATACCAGTCCTTGTTGTTTAGTACCTACATTTAACTAATTTTCTTTAGCTTACCTTGATCCTCAACAACTCTTCTATTCTCATTTTCAAGTCGCTGGCACGCATGGAACTAAAATCTTCATACGCATCCAGCAATGGTCTCGTTCTATGCAAATCCAATTGGGGGACATCGCTGTCAGGCTAAAATTACAAAAGAACATTAGCTACACAAAAAATCTTAATAAATTTCACATTTTTCATACGTTCAATAAACTTCTGTGGGCAAACAGAGGCAGGAGCACCAGCAGTAACAAGATCAATAAAATAGTTTTATAAATGCGATAGTAACGAAACCATGAATTCATGCCGCGACACACAGCTGCCACTATATTGCCCAGTGAAACTGCTGATGTAGATGAAGTAGCTGCTGTGGCTACCGCAGATGATAACGAAGTTGTGTTTGTTTTTATTATTTGTTCTCTATCACCGTCTAATAAACTAAAAGTGCTGGAGGAATTTATAGATGATGAGGCTGATAGTTGGGTCATAGAACTTTTGTGGCTATTTGTCACGGATGTGAGGTCAAAAGTGGTCATGGCGTGGATATTGTGGGTGAGTTTGAAAAAAACTCTTTCCCTTAAAGGATTTTACAACACCTACAACTTGTTATCGCCTTGATGTTAATTAATGTGCATTAAATATTATTAGTACATTTTATTAGTTTAATTAAGTTAACTTTTGCGTGTGTAAACTGTTTAATTTTTTTCTCAACTTGAAGCTAATGACTACAGCTGATTTTAAATTAGTTTGACATTTGCGTTTATTTTGTTGACATTTGAATTTAAGATAATTTTTGGGTGACCAGATAATTTGTGAAAAAAATTTTAATTGTAACTTTTTTAATATAATAATAACATTGAATTCATTAAAAAAATATTAAAATATTCCTTAAAATTTAAAAACCAGTTTTTAAATAAATAAACTCTAGTTCTACGTAATAATATATTTTTTATATGAATTTTATTTGAACTATTTTTGAATTAATAAATTAATTTTTTAGGCTTAAGTTCTTAATTATAAAGAGATAAAGAAAAATTAGATACCAGCAAAGCAGAATGCATTTTCTAGACAGCTACGTAAGTCATCAGCACTCTTCGTATCGATCTACGTATTTTCTATATATTTTCTTTTATACCATTTTCAAATAAAAGAAAATACATAAAGAGAATTAAAATAAAGAAAAATGTTTGCTTGGTAGTATAATATAAAAAAGAAATAGAGTTTACAAGTGTAAAACAATTTCAAAAAGCTCTATCTTCTATGAAATATAATGTAAAATTAAAATTTCTCAGATTCTATTTCTTTGATAAGTTTGTTTAAATAGAAAATTAATAACAATTAAAACTACCGGGTAGATCGATACGAAGAGTACTGATGACGGACGTAGCTGTCTAGAAAATGCATTCTGCTTTGCTGGTATCTAATTTTTCTTTATCTCTTTATAATTAAGTACTTAAGCCTAAAAAATTAATTTATTAATATATTTTTTTGATATTTCGGGATTGAAGCTTTCCTGCAGGACTATGTAATAGATAGATTCCCCAAGAGAAACCAATTAATTATTGAGTGTTATTAAAAAAAGAAATAATCATCGCATATATGAAGATTATATGAATAAACCTGGCCTACAAACTTTATATAGATAAGTTTGTCAAAAAGACCCAAATATCGATGGGATGGGAGCAGTGGTTTATTACTTTCCAAAATATTTATCATCTTATAGGTAGACAGGGCTTATAAAAGGAGCCAGATCGGTCTAGAGCTATCGCTATATTATTTTTCAGTACAAGTTGCCACTAAAGTTTTTCAACCGGCTCGGTGGTATTCCATAATATTAAGTTTTTTTTATTTTAAATTATAATCACATTTTTACATTTGCGACATAAAAACCTGTTTAGGTTTTTAACTCATTCTCCTATCTTCTAGTGATATTTGATATTATATGTAGTAGCCTTTTGAAAAAAGAACACAATTAAAAAATTTTCAAAAGTCCTGTATCTAAACAACTGCAATAGGTAGCTTCTGGGAGTTTTGCATCAGTAATCCCTATACGAAGATACATTGTTTAGAGAAACACAGACTGAATTGGAATGGTGGGCGTGGTGCCTCCTATATATAGTGAGAAATTATTATGAGGGTTTGCACGAGAAACCCCTATGCTAATGACCATAACATAGTCTACCAATATATAAACTGGATTGGGGCAGTCGGCGTGGTACCTCCTATACAAAGTGAAACTTTATTATCGAGTACCTGGAGTACTACAATAGATGGAGCCTTGTGCATAGTATGTCAAATTGGGAGTGGGACATTGGACGTTCTACTTCCCATATTAAGTAAAACCTAGGGAACTACAATAGCTAGGGTCTTGAAACTTCGCACAAGTAACCCTCTCCCCAATGTGCATAATCTAGTAAAATACTGTTAGGATAACCTTCCATAAAAAGTTAAAAATTTTTATCGTGTTGTTATGTATAGTCAAGCAAAAAACAGATTGGTTGGGAACAGTAGGCGTCGTAACTTGCATTTAAACTAAAATATTTTTATGTGAGAATAGCGTGCGTTTTCGAGTTTATTGTATTTTTTCTGGACGGGTATAGCTAGTTATATATAAAAACAGCACTTCGAAATACTGGAGGTTTTTCTTTTAAGATTTATACACACATACATATGTATGTACGAGTATGTAGGTAGCAGAAAAATTTTACATAAAATTTTCTGAATTCTTTTAAGCTATGGACATCATTAGATTGCAATCTGACCACAATTTTAATGTAAAATTAAATTAAAGTCGGCTTCAGTCGAGCCTACTCGTTTTTGGCCAAAAATACTGGTGAAATTTTACAGTGAATTGGATCCCTGTTTGGAGCCCTTAAATTTAACACATGTAACTTCTTAACGATGAGTGTAGTTAGCCCAAAAAGGGGGCGGATTAAAAAGAGGGCATTACCAATCCCACATAAAATAATTTATTATCATCGTATATTAAAAAAAACTATCCCATCTGGCCTTTAAATCTGATCCTATAAGCAAATCTATTAAAAAGCTGCTTAACTAAAAAATCTACAAAAATAAAAAGAGTGAGTATGGCAATTTTTATACAAAGTAAATATTGGTCATCCTTAATCCAATAAATCAAATTTGTGTTTGTGTGAATTAAAATATAAAAAGTTCTAATTTTTTTTTTTTGTTTAATTCTTTAACTAAGTGGTTATACAACTGTTAAGTTGTTAATTTGTATTTTCGATTTTATTGTTTTGTACAAAATGAATTTGTCCATGAGACTGACTTTTTGTCAAATTTCAAATTTAAGTTCGATTTTTCATCCATGATTGTTACATTCAATATTTTGTGTCACTGCCCGGTATTACGAGGCCTTCGACATCGCGCTTTGCTCATTCGAAGATGTTGTCGGCTTCATCAAGGAAATCGGATAGCTGAGTAATATTCTCTATTTTTCTTTCTGGTTTAGCTGAAAGGAATCACAATGGACACTCCGGGTCTTCGAGCGGATATGCCATTATTGGCACAACACTTCTTAACTCAAACTAATCTTGGTACATTCAAACATTAAGGTTTTTGATATTTTTATTACATTCTGATATTTTAAATATCTAAAATGATAAAGGGTAAGTAGTTCACCTTTTGCACAAAATTAAATTTATAATTTTTTTCATATGAAATTTATAAAAATTAATTTTTGATTTAAAAACGTTTTAAAACGACAATTTTATAAACTAATATGGTATCTCTATTAGAAATTAACTTTTTTCTTTAACAGCTGCTTTTATAGTTTGAGAGCCATTGTACACAAGCCAACAATACATAAATGATAATGCAGTGTTCGTGATTAAATTTCAAAACGTTTCGAAAGGAGCGCAAACAAAGTGAAGATCGCCAATATTTTGTCTTTAGTTGTTAATTTAATATATTTTGTGTGTGTGTGTTACAATGTTACAAATAGCGGTCAGAAATGACAATATATCTTCCGGTGACAAAACCTTGGATGGTCAAATAGTCCGTCTGGGAGAAAAGCACAGTATATTGCAACTTCAGTCTCTGATAGATAAGACTTCTGCCAAAGAGGTGAGTGAAGATAATATTCAAATTTATTTTTAATCCGTTTAATTTCTTACTTCACCACTAGCTGTGCTCTCTTCTTAACACCAAATTGGGACGAAATGATTGTACCTCCTTTTGGAATTATCTTTTATTGAGCTTTAAACCCTCAAGTTATGATTCCAGGGAGAAACGTTTTGCTTGTGTTAAATGTTTTCTGGATGGTCTCTCAAAAATTGAATTAACTTATAAACAAACTTATGATCTAATAACACGTCTGTGTCAAGATCTAAATACATTTCCTAGCGATCAGGTAATTGAGATTTTAGAACATTGCATTGATGGTTTGCGTACCGGTGATCCGAAATGTGTTGGCTGGAAAGATTTACTTCCGGAGACATTAAATGTTCTAGCATGTATGCCGCATTTAAGTGTAAACTCTATTACGATGAGTGGCAAGGAATATCGTGATATGACGGTCAAAAATCTATGTGCTATGAAATGGCCTACTGAGGTTATGACGCCGATTGCTGATATGTTTAAGTAAGTAAATACTAATTACTAAGTAATAATGGGGAATCGAAATATTAATTACTGTTGGTAAAAAGTAACTAAATATGTGTTATAAAGGGGACACCATTAAGGAAGTTTAGATGGTAAAAATAATAAACTGCTTACATTAATCATTTAATTTTATGCCAGCAAAAAGTCGAGGTTTAATGAGCGTGGAATGGCCTATATTGGCTATTCCATCATATTAGTATCAGATTCGGAAAGTTGACATTATAATTTCGAAGATTGTTCTAGGTACTTATGCACAATTTTTCTGAAAGAAGTGAAAAAATATTCAGGTACTAAGAGCGATGTAGATGAATTGATAAAAAACAAGGCAATCTATTTGTTGGTCATTTGAAAAAGCTTTTTTACTCCAAATATATAATGTTGTATGTATATGGCTGAGTTGCTAGTGCTCACTAAGATTTAAATTTCGTTACATTAAAAGGGCCCATGGTTTTTAAAAAACTAATAACAAGCTGTAATTTGAATTGCATTGTATAGCCCGACAAAAATTATTTATTTTGTTTCTAATGATAATTTTCGTACTGATTTCTTGCCCACAGAGCAAAAGGTTTTTTTTAAATTATAAATCCTAAGCCAGGAAAAAAACTACATAAAATATAATAATACAGACCTATAAGCCTTTTAATAAACTGTCGGAATTGATATTAATAACTAAGCTTAACCTAATTTTAAGCCAGAAAGGATGTATTCCGAACCATTCATTTATTCGTCTTTAGAAAAAAACAAATCTGGAGTGGCCTACACTCAACTTTACCCAAGGGAAACAGATATTTTTATGGATATATGTATTACATAAAGAATATAAGTTCAAAGTATATTCAAATAGAAAAATTAATTATTTTCGGTTTGGGATGTTAAGTAAACTACCCCTTGTCCCTTCCCAATTATGCCTAAAATCAATACAGCTCTTCATCTCCATATACCAAGGGCACATACTGAATTTCATTTCGATATGTCATACGGTATGACCCGTATAGCGTAAGTAAACTACCCCTTGCTCCCTCCCGATTATACCCACAATTTATACAGCCCTTTATCTCCATATACCAAAGGCACATACTAAATTTTATATTAATATGTCATACGGTATGACCTTTAGAGCGTTCACAAAATTTGGGGGTAAAGAAACTACCCCTTGCCCCCTCCCAATTATGCCCAAAAACTATACAGCTCTTCATCTCCATATACCAAAGGCACATACTAAATTTCATTTTGATATGTCAAACGGTATTAGTAAATGTTTAAATTAATTTAAGAATATACTTTTCTGCAGTCTTTATCGACGTTTTTCAAACATTTGTTAAGGTATGGATGACATGAAGGCATAATATATAAATTTACATAATCGCGAAAACTTCTATAAGCTGTTTGAAAGTTCATTCTGAAATAAGAAGATTAAATTAGCTTAACTCGGTCAACTGAATGCGAAACTATTTTGTTATATACTTCGAATATGCCAACTAGCAACCGAATCCACACATCGACCATTATATTCACAAAAGACTCCAAGTAGCATCACGATATTTACAAGGGCACGAACACTATGAAATGGAAAATAAAGGTGAATGAACAAAAATGTTCTCACATAACGTTCACAGCGTAAGGACCCATGCCTCCTTTTCTCATAAATAATCAAATGATATCTCAACTTACAGAAGTCAAATACCTTGTAATACATCGTAAATAGGCGTCTTACTTGGAAAAGCTATGTAGAATCAAAAAGGTCTGCATTCAGGCTTATAATGTCGTATTTATGGAATAGCTCTCAGTTTGTAGACTTGAATGAGACATTTTCAAACTTCAGGGCTCGGTTTTAGGGCCTTTGTTGCTTATATTATATACCAATGACGTACCTGATTATGGAGCAACGTATTCAAAAAAGCTTGAAACGCATCCAAATCAGCTGGCCCATAAAATCCTAAATGATCGTGGTTACATTCGAATAAGAATGAGGGATATTGCTTATCTTCGCCGAACATCAGAGCAGCAGCAACAGATAGCACCTGTTGGACTTACAAATATTTGTGTTTTACTTTATACTTAAGATATTAGTACTTATTGTTAGTTTAGATAAATTAAGGATACAGATAAATATAAATATAAGAAAAAGACAGCTGAAAATTAAAAAAAAATTGCAACAAACTGTTTTCGTAATTAAAACTACATAAAATTAGTATTTTGCAAAAAGATATTATCGACAAGCAAACAAAATAAATAATTTCATAATCTTATATCTTGTTTACAGAGAGCTTCATTTATCTGCCTCCGAAACAGTTACAGTTTTAAATAAATTTACAGGATGCCTACAATCATTAGCACCTGATGCTTTGCCAGCATTAGCATATCAACTATTTTCTATGTGTTCTACTGCACCACAAATAATAATACCCATTTTGGCATTAGAGAAATACTTTCATCGTTACTATTATAAAAAACTATTTTCCGATATGAATAGCAATTCAACAGACTTCGATAGTATTGGTAATTTCATATTTTCTTCGAAATTCTTAAATATTCTTATATATTCTTCCCCATTTTAGATGCCTTCTCCGATAAAGAACTCAGAGAAGCTGAAGAAACTATTTTGCATCATTTAAATTATTGTACGCAATATAAAATAACCGAAGTCCAATTGTGTATTGTTTTAAGAGTATGTATTTACTGGCCTTTCACATATGTATATTCGAAATTTATAGATATTATCTTTTTTAGAATTTTTTGGCCATGCCCGATGCCATCTTAACGCCATTTGTGTTAAGTGCCATATTGTCTATGACTAGGGCGAATCGAGAACCCGATTCACGTTTGTCTACATCTGTCTTGTTGCCGTTTATACGTAGTGTTATTCGTAATAATGAAGAAGAAAGTAATTTGTCCGATTATTCCGTTTGGTGTCGTGATAGTTTGCAACGTAAACAAGTGGATATAGAGCAACTTTTTACTGTTTTAATTGATCAAAATAAGGATGGCAAAGATACCGTAACTCCAGGTTTGGTTAATTTAGCTTTTGTGTTATTAAAAGCTAAAAATTGTCCACAATTAAATCAACTGGCTATTGGTTTTCTAACAAAGTTTATACGAAAACGTTTCGTATTTGGTCAGGGTATAGTTAAGCGTGTGGCTGAATGGATGATTGTTGAACAAGATCAAAATCAGTATTCGGGTATGAACTTTGAATAATTTAAAAATAATTTTTAATAAAAAAAATCTTTTACTGCAGAGTGCCTGACTTTATTAAGTGTTGCTGATACTTTTACAGTGTCTGAATGTATTAAGACTATTAATCATGTTCTGGGTTACTTTTTATGGGTAAATATTAAATAAAAAATCATTAACTCAAATATTGTGTAAAATTTGTAATAAACTTTTTCATATTTTCCTTTAGATACCTGGAGATCAAGCCATGAGAATGATGTCTTTTATGTTACCAATTTTAAAAATATCTCCTATTGTAAGAGATGCTCTGATAGAAGTTTTCAGAAAAGCCATGGGCTCAAGGTAAATAACCCATTACTTTCTATATATTCCCAAAATTTATTTCTCATATTTATCTTGTTCGAAGTGAGCTTAAAACGCGTCGTATGGCAGTTTATGGTTTTTGTATGATTTTAAAACAACTAAACAATAGCAATTCTCAGCGCTCTCAACTTAGTGCTTCGTCCATGTGTACTCAACACAGTATATCTGGATTTTCCTTAATGTCGCAGGCTACATTAGGTAATCGTAATAATCCACAAAGACATTTTGATATGTTGACTCTGGAAATAATAGGAGTTCTACGTAACTGTTTTCATCAATTTTTAGATATTAAAATCACGTTATATGAAAGTAAGTCCTTGTTTTATTAATTAAAATATTAAAAAATAACAAAATAACAAAATTTATATATGCAGACCTTCAACGAGCCGTTGAGTTAAATCCGAAATTGGTACCCCATGTCTTACAATTTATTGACTATCATTTTCGTTCATTTTTTGAGGCACCCGTTGAAGAGGATGTTGACCATGTGTTTGCAGTAAAATTTGATAAAATTGTCTCTGCCAAAGATACATTGGAGAATGAAATTGATATACATGATAACTTGGGCAAATTGCTATTATTTGTAAGTCATTGTTTAGTTATATTCGAAAAGTTCGAAAACGAATATGATACCAGAGAAATGAATCGTTTAATTAATATTTCATTGGAGAAAGTTATTGGAAAAAATATTAAATTTGAAGATATGGTAAGTTTAAAATAAATTACAAATTAATTTAAAATATTTTTTTTAATATGATTTTCTATAGAAAAATACCATTATTATTTTTTTCTTAAATTCATTCTCAAGTATATTTGGAAACTAAATGGGCATTAAATTTATGCTAAACTTTTTATCGATAAGATTTCTGGCCTTGTGTTGATATGACAATTTATTAAGCCGTTTGCGTTCTTAAGGTCGAAGAAAATATAAAATAAAAATTTATTACACCTTCAAAATTTCGAACTTAAATTTAAGATTTCGAGCATATCCAAAACTTTAGTATTATGCAATATTTCATAAATGCTCAAATTATGTTGCAGTATTTGCAAAGTTATCTTTCTATCTTATTTGAGAACTTAGTTTCTGATTTTTTTATTGAAAATTTATTTATTTAATAAAATTTGGGCTTAAAGTTAGAATCTTTGAAAGTTAGAATTTTTTGCAACAGCTGAAATTATATTTTTTTGCATAAAAAATCAGATTTCACGAATTTAAGATTTATAATTAATTATTACTAAAATTCGAAATTAAATTCGAAAATTCTTCCAGACTTTTTTTTTTAGATTTCTGCATAAGCGCTAAGCTTTTTTTGTCTATTTAACTTTTATTTTAACTATTTATTTATTTATTTATTTTAACTAGATTATGTTATAATCAGAATTCGAGCTTTGAATTATTCTATAGGACGTAAACTCTCTACGTTTTTTTTATAAAAATGAGATTATGGGTATTAGTTTTCGAATTTTGTATCTTGAAAACTTGTCTTTTTTGTACTAAAACATTTAATAAAATAAAGGCTTTAACATTGACTGATTACTTACTGAAATTATGTTGCGCACTATTGAAATTATGTTACAATATTGAAAATGAGTTTTCTTTTGCGTAAAAAATGGGATTTCAAGAAACTTAAGATTTAAAATTACAAAATTTCAAAATTAATTTCGAAATTTTTGAAATTCTTCCAGAGTTATTTTTTTGGACTATCGTATAAATGCTAAGCTTTTCTAGTCTATCGAACTTTAACTATATCTTATATCAGAATTCGAGTTAGAATTTTAGAATATTCTATAGGACTTAAATATTCTACATTATTTCATAAAAAATTAGATTACGAATATTTTATTTCATTCAACAGGTTATTTCATGTTTAAAAAAAATATTTTATTAAAAGTTAATAATTAATAACTTTAATTAGTGTAACAACACATACGTTTTGGAAGTCAGTCTATGTTAAATATTTGAAACATTATTAAAACAATGAAATTTGAAGTCAAGCTTGAGTTCGTTCTATTCCTTCTAAGAAAGAATAAATTAACTTGTAATTTAATGTAATTTAATGTAATTTAATTATTAAAACTTTAAAATTTATGTTTTGTGGCTCAAAAGTAAGATTGAATACTGTTTACATTTAAAAAATTTACTTTTTATGTGAATTCGAAAATTCGAAATTAAGTTCGAAATTTCGAACATACTCTCAGAATTAATATTTTAGGCTTTTTGATATAAAAACTTTGTTTAACTTCAATTTTTCAAATGCTATACTAAATTTAAACGTTTCGTTTTTTTAAACAAATATTGATATTGATATTTTAAGGCATTATTTAGGCTGACGAAATAAATACATATAATTGCATTTACTTCGCTTTTATCATAGTCATAGCTCTTTTTCAAAAACTTTGAAATTTTGTCGTTATTTTATTTTTATATTTTTAATTTTCAGACCGGCTCTCTTACTCATCTCAAAAACGAGTTAATAATACAACAATTAAATTTTATAGAGGGTCTTATGTCATATTGTATACTAACTTCGAAACAAACCAATGAAAATATTAAATATTTATTGCCTCTTTTTAAAGAACATGAGCATCTACATGAAGGTTTGAAGGTAAATTTGTAATAATTAAGTAGAAATGTACGGGATTAATCAAAATGTATTTTTCTAGTCACTTTCAAGTAAAAAACCTCAAAAGAAATCCAAAAGTAATAATGAGACAGAAAATTCTACAGCCAATATAACAGTGAATGGAGTACCAGTCAAAAAGATACACTCCCAACCTGAAAATATATGGGATTTATTTGTACTCGAAAGAATGTTACGTTTATTACATGAGTAAGTAAATAGGACTTTAATACAAAACAGACGTTTTTAAGATCTTGAAACTTTTCAGAGACATAGTGCCATTTGCTTCACGTAATGTAGCCTCACCTTTGCGTTCAAAAGTTTCTTTGGTACGTTATGTTTTGGAGGTGTCGGCGTCTAAAGTTGAACAGATGCGTTTGGAACCTGCGTATAAACAGTTGGCTCACAGCAAGCGTACCTTGAAATATCTAACAGACATGTGCAAAGTTGTTTACGAACGTTGTATTAAACGTTTACCCTCTTTGTGGCGTGATTTTGATTTGAAAACCGCCTCTTTAGCTACAGAGTGCTTTCGCCAATGTCTGCAAACGGCCAATGAAACTTACAAATCGAAATTTTCCACAACTTTTGTTAAGGGATTTGATTTTCATATGATCGACAAGAGTAAGGAATGTATTGCTATATTGCATGATACCATAGATGTATTTATGCAAGAGGAATTTTCTGAAGAAACAAGTGCAAATGATTCGATGTTAAATGACAGTGCTGGCCGCAAGATACCCCACAATTTGCTATTAAGTTTAGAGATTTTGTACGATAATATATCGTTTGGCAATCGTATGACTATCGAATCCTATACATGGTTGTTGAAATTCTGCAAAACTTATGCAATCAACAACAAAGAATTGGGATTAGTACATAAGTTGTTGTTTAAACAAAGGCAGAAAACTCACTCGGGGGCGTTTTTCCAGCTTATACCCCTGCATTTGGCTCAAGTATGGTCGTTTATTAGAGACAATGTGCCCGATGAAGAGGTAAGTGCTTAGCCGCAAAAATTAAAAAGAATTTTATTTAAATCTCTAGTTATATTCCAGGATGTTAACACACAGTTAAACGTATCATTGAAATCTATTAACGAGGTGACAGCAGAGTCCTGTCTTCAATATCTTTACGAATCTTTGCGTAAACAAATCGAAGATGTGGAATATTTTATAATTAAAGCGAATAATTTAAGCTACAAATATCGTATTGTAGCTGAAGATGATCGTGATTATTGTTTAGGCTCTTTAAAGTCTATGGAGCGGTCAATATGTTCACAGTTGGTGCACATTTCTAATACTTTGAAAAACTTAACAAATGTTTGTCTACCACTGGGCTCTTGCATGGATGGTTTAATGAAACTTTTAATGCAACATTTTATATGTTTAAAGAATCTGGCTAAACATTTTCTTAATTGTTGTTCGGGCGGAGTAAAAGTTTCTATACAAGGAACTAAGTAAGACCTTTTATTGCATTTTAATTACATATTTTATTTATTTCAATAATTTGTTTACAAACTCATATAGATTTGATTTATTGCTGAGAGTGGTGGGCAAACCTTTGCCTTCTAACGTTTATGCCTTAATAACTTACATCGAAAGCAATATTTTAGAAGAGACCTCCAAAAAGAAAACCAATCCACAGGCCGAAAAAGCCAAAGTTTTAAGAGAAACTAAATTTATACCCAAAATAGTGTTATGCATTGAAAATTTCAATAAACATGTTATACTTTTGGCCAAAAAGACCAATGATCGTTTGGCCAATTTGTTGCACTTCGGTACCGTAAGAGATTTTCGCATTAAGACATCCGATCTAAAAGCAGCCATTGACCGTACTCTCTCACATAGTAGTCAAATTGAAGTGATAGAAAGCAATCTCAATGATGAAGAGACCACACAGGGTAGTGAGGATGCGGAAAATGAGGAAGAAACTTTGCTAAGGCAAATAGAAGAAGAGTCGAGAGAGATGCAGGCCTCATCTAAAATGTATGACACAGAAAAAGCGAAAGAAAAAACCACGAAATCAAATGACAGTGAAAGCGAAAGCACCACAACTACTGCTAGTAGAAGTTCTACACCTACTGCTGCCACTTCCAAACAAGCTCAAAAGAAAGCTCAAGGAAAACAAAAAGCAACTAAAGATAAGCATGAAGAAACTACAAAAAGGAAACGAACTGATGAAAAGAAAAAAGATAAGGAAAAACCAAAAACGGATGAAAAATCTAAAAAGAAAAAAGAGGAAAAAGAGGAAAAAGAGGAAAAAGAAAGAAGCAAACAGAAACCCTCTAAAAAAACTACAGTCTTGGAAATTGATTCAGATAATGAAAATGATGTCTCTCTTATTGCAGGCGACAATGGAGACACTTTGGACAATGAAAGTAATCGTGAATCTTGTACCCAGTTAATGGAAAATTTGGCGAAAATTAATGCCAAAACGGCCAAGAAACGTACATTGCGCGATTCTGAACCTCAAAATGATCCAGATGTTTTATGTGCTCCGCCCTTGGAACCGCAACCGAAAAAGCGAAAAAGTGGTCGTCCGACTAAAGGAAGAAAGTAAATTTTTTATTTTGTATTTTAATGCTTTTTATTGCAATCTTTGTATGTGCATTTTTTTAAATTGTTTTTTTTTTTTTTTTTAATAATAAATTAAGTTTTCTGTGAACAAACGAATCAATAAAAAATGGTTCGAAAACAAAAAGGAAAATTTGCAACTTTGAAATTGGACGTATAGTGGAGGTAAGTAAGGTTAGGTTCACAGTAAATGAATAAAAACTACGAGTCTTTAGGAGTTAAAAAATAATATTTAGATAAAGGTTTTTATTCTAATTTAGTACTGCGTTACTGGTTCTTGGGAAAAACTCGATATCGCTTCTATTAGGCATCATAACGGGGCACTAAATGATTGGATATATGTCTCTCGTAGTGAGAGCTGCAGAAGATGTCTGTATAAGGAGGAAGAGTCACCTCACAATTGAGCGAATTCAGTTGATCTGTTTTGCTCAGATATTTTTATAACATAAGATTTTTAGTGTGCTGTCTGTAATTTATACCGAATTAGCTGTGCCCCCACACGTTGTGTACGTCCTAACGATATTTTGTTTGATTTTGCTTTGGAAGTAATCCACACCAAATTTTAGGACGTAAATTTTTGAATTTTTTTTTAGATATTTCGAAAATTTTTTGTAAAAATTTTTGCAGCAAGTTTTTGTAAAAATATTTTATTGAAAATTTTTTGTAAAAATATTTTTTTGAAAATTGTAAAATTTGATATGAAAATTTTAAAAAAATTTTTTTCGAAAATTTTTTTTGGAAAATTTGTCTGTAAAAATTTTTTGCAAATTTATTTGTAAATATTTTTCAATTTTTTTTTAATTAAAAAAAATCTTAAAAATTTTATTGATCCCCCGAGATCTGTATGCACTCCTTGCGATCTACCTGTCGGGGTCTAATATTTATTTGACCAAAAAAGCAAAAGAGAATCATTAGAAAAAGCGTAAAAGAATATAGGTGAGCGATTGTTTTTTGCCCGCAGCCTCCATAGGAATGATCCGATGTTGCTGAATTGCAATCCGAAAATTTTCGAAACTATTCCTGACAGATTGGTGTGCTTAAATTTTTTTGTATCTCTTCTGGTGCCTTGGCAAATGATATTACTACCCGAACACGGACATACGGACATCGCTTAATCAGATTATATATGTTTTATGGGGTCGAAGGGTATAAAAACATACTTTTGAAGTCGACGGAGAGAGAGAAAGATAGATAGTGCGAGAGATAGAAACAAATTTTATTGTTGAATCGACCTCATAAGTTTATAGGGGCTAAAAAACGTTTAGAAAAGAAGCTGTCGTGAAGGGTATAAAATTTATTTATATCTTTTGAAATCAAACTTACGCTGTATAACTGACAGATTTTTTATACTCTCTTTTGAAAATTCCTTACTGTGAAAATTCATTTTGTTTATAACTTGAAATATTTATTAACTTGACGAGTAGCCACTTTGGAGAGCTGCAATGGTTTTTTTTGCTAAATAAAAATAAAATAAGAAATGTTTAAAACAACCAAACAAAAAAAGCAATAAAAATTAAGTTAAAACTCAATCTAAAATCTGGAAGTATACTGAGGGTAGGTAACATTATATCATTTTGATTGTCGTATAGAAGGAAAAGTTAAGAAATAAACCTGATATGTGTTCTTGCTTAGTACTATAAACTTAAATCATACCATTTCTACCAATTTAACGCTGGCCTCAAAAGTTTCATACTTTCGAGTACCGCTTTAATTTTATTGCTAAAAAAATCTAATTAGAAAAGTATCATCATGTACAATTTAGTTTGATTTAATGTTAGATTTTCATTCATCTTTTTTTTTTTTTTGGTTGTACAATTTTTATGGATTTATAAAGGTAAAAAGTGTATTTGAGTTAAAATAGCCAGGCAAAAGAGTATGGGGGCCTTTCATATAATCGTACTATCGAATTGTTTCAGTGCTGGTAAAGCATTGAGTAGTGGGTAACAAGTAGTTGATTCTATTTTTGAGTACTCAATACTAAAAAGTAGTTACTCGATACAATTAGCGTTATAGGTAATTTTAGAAACAAATTGAATAGAAATTTTACGTAGCCGTTAAAACTCTGGTTAACAGTGTTGTTTTTTTATTATGTAAACAATGTATTGTGTTCTATTGAGTACCCAATTGATAAGTATTGAGTATTGTCGAGTAATTAAAAGTAGTGGGAATTGCCAGCACTATTGTGAAGGACTCAATAAGTGCGATAGGCTTCTCACATAAAATTCTTGTAGTCAACTTATCTTACAAAGGTAATCATAAACTCTTTCATTATTTTATTTTAAAAAGTTAAACAATAATAATTTCATGTGAGAAATTCCTAACTTAAGTTACAAAACAGAGGCGCTTTATTCAGTCTAGTTGCCGATTTAACGCTTTTATATATAACGAAGAAATTTGCACATTGACTATGACCATGGTAATGGGAAACAATAAATAGAGTCAGAAAAGTAAGTAATTCACCTGGGTTCAGGGTTGTTAGATATGGCGATTTCTCGCCAAATGTTGGCGATATTTAAACTTATTTGGCGATCTAATTTTTGATTTGGACACATGACGATTTTTAAAACAGTTAGTAATTGAATTGGTAATTTATTATTATTGATTCATTTATTTAAATATGTATAGAATAAAAGTAAACAGATTTTAAAAGCTATTTTTTTAGCAAAGACAGGGTAGCAAGGCATATTTAACCAGGTGACTGCACAAGGCGGAGCTAATATTAAAGAGAAATTTTTTAAATTTTTTAAATGGAGTTTGACATTAATCAGGTATTTTAAGAGAGAATAAAATAGATATCACTGTCAAAATCCATATAAAAAAAAATTCAAACAATTTTTTTCTGAAATTTCCTCTCCCTTACGCTATCACCTTGTTTAATATGCCTTGAAGGGTAGCCTACTTTATAAAAACCTAAATTCTTTAGAACATATCTTTCTCGTTTTTTTTTGAATAAAAAACAAAATATACAGACATAGTCATATCTATTTACACAAATTAAAAATTTTAGAATTTTTAGTTAGCAGAAAAATTTTGCTGCTATGTTAATAAATTTGCGACAAGAAAACTTCCTAATTGTAATCCTCAAAATGTATAGATTTTTCTAGTTTAAAATTTTTAGCAATAAAGTTGATAGTTGTTGATTAAAAACACAAAAGAAGTCTGCGCCTCATATTTCAAAATTATTTACACAAATTTATTTACATTTAAAAGTATTTACACAATAGAAAAAACATTATAAAACACCAATAAAAAAACAAAAATGATTAGTAACCAGATAAATTTCCTTCAGCAACTATGACAGCTTGAAGTCTAGCTGGAATAGATGCAATCAAATTGCGTACAAACTCGATTTCTAAGCTGTTCCAGATATTTATTATTTAATCAATAGTTTCCTCTCGTTTTCGGCCCATTTGGATAGATCTCTGCCTTTTTATGAATGCCCATACATTCTCTATTATGTTTAGATCTGGACTCTGGGGTGACCATGGAAGAACATCTTGTCCAACTCGATTTAAAAACGTTGTTGGTAACCATGCTTTGTGGCATGGAGCATTATCATGCTGCAAAATCCAATTTTCATCAAGTAATAATCTCTGAGCCGAAGAAAAAACATGGTCATTCAAAATATTTAGATATCCTGCCTGGTTTAGAGTGCCTTGTATTGGTACTAGGTCTCCAAATCCATTGTATGAGACACATCCCCAAAACATTACTGAACCCCTACTTTATGCTTCGATCCTTTGGAAAGGTGCATATAAGTTTTTCCAAATGCCCCTTCAAATTGAAAAGAGGACTCATCCGTCCATAATACATTATGCCAAAACTCCATTGGCTTATGGATATACTCCATGGCGAACTCTATACGTTTTTTTTGTTTTTTTCAGATATGTCTATTACTTTTCTCACGACATATGTCTTTATATCATACGTTCTTAATCTTCTCCGAATTGTGGATTCACTTACAGGTTTTCCAATGATGTTTTCTGCCTCTGCAGCAACTTTAACCGGACTTGCGACTGAATTTTCTGCGAATATTTTAAGAATAGAACGATCTTCTATTTTGTTTGTCACATATTTCCGACCAGTTCTGACCCTATTTTGTAGGCTTCCATAGGTTTCTTTCTTCTTTACTAAATTGTATACTGTTTTCCGACATATTCCGTACTCTTTTCCCAAGTCTGATGCCGAGGAACCCATTCCAAACTTCGTTGCGATCTCAACTCGCGTTTCGACGGGAATTTCCTTTATTTTCACCATTTTAAACGTTTTTTTTAGCGACTTTTGTATAAATATTTATTTTTATGCAATATAAATTTGCTAACTATCAACACAAATGAGGTTTTTTAAAAGATTCCAGCGTTTTTAACTTAATTTCACGAATGTGTAAATATTTTTGACAGACAAAATAAGTGTGTAAATAATTTTGAAATATGAGGGGCAGACTTCTTTTGTGTTTTTAATCAGCAACTATCAATGTTATTGCTAAAAATTTTAAACCAGCAAAATCTATACATTTTGAGGATTACAATTGGGAAGTTTTCTTGTCGCAAATTTATTCACTTAGAAGCAAAATTTTTCTGCTAACTAAAAATTCTAAAATTTTTAATTTGTGTAAATAGATATGACTATGTCTGTATATCAATCTTTTGGCGACGTCTTTCTTTTTTTTTAACGATTTTGATTAATTTGATTGTTTGTGATTTATTAAAAATATTTTTAATATTAACAAACATTATAAATATTATTAGCAAAATCACTTCGGCTTTGGCGAAATATGTTTAAAAACCCTGCTTGGGTGCAGGCATATAAAATATATAAAAAATCAAATTTAACCGGCTGCCGCGGTAGACTAGAAGATAGTGTGCTACCAATTTAGGGGGTGTGACTTCGATTCTCACCAAAGACTCCGGGTGTTTCGCTATAATCAGTGAAGGTCATTTCGTTGCAATGCTCGCAAAATTAAATTAGAATTTAATTTGTAATTGTAGGTATTGTAAAGTTTAATAAATAAAATAAATAAATAAGAACAGTGAGTGACATTTCTAAGGCATTATGATTGGGTATGAGAAAAGATTTGTGTACGTGTGATTTTGCATCGAACTTATTAATTCTTTAGACTATAGAATATATATCTTTTATTATTAATGTAGGGGGAATATCGAAGCAGACCACTTCCATAATGGGTCTATTTTCGACCCCATTCCGTCCTCTATGATTACAGGCAACCGAAATGTAATTTACGGCAACCTAATTTCATTGAGTCATGTGCTACAACCAGCCCTTAATCTTGACTTAAGTGTTTTCAGACTATCGACTGGTAACTGTCGGCCTTCTTTCTCAACACGCAGCTTCTATCAATTTCTAGCATTTGTTCAGGGCTCAAACCCCTAATGGCATTTACATTTAACAGGCTTCTACCAGTGGTGCTGAGTCTTATGCTAGGCAGTGCTGGACATATACACACAATGTGCGCTGCCGTCTCAGCCTCTTTCCTTTCCCCGTCTCCTCTTCTGCCTCTGCCTCCCACTTTTAGGCATGAGCTGTAGAGACTTCGACATTCCATGTTTTGAGGTTCCTGCTTCCGAAAAGGATTTACCTAAGTTCACAGGGCCAGGTGCGTCCAATTAATCCACATTTACCTCCATAGCCGCAGGAGTATCTTCATAGACTGACTAGTCCACCCGTTGCGAGGTTTCTTTGTCATTTTCTTTTGATATCCTTCCTTGGCCAGTGGCAACCGGAGTTCCTAAAGAGATTAACCTCTCCGCCTCTAACGAGGCTTCTTTGTCCATCCCTATCTAAATATTCCGGTTCAACGCCATAGGAGAACCTTTAGAGATTAACCTGTTCACCCCTTATGATTTCTTCCCTAGGCCATTATTGGAGAAAACGATTCCACCCATATAGAGCTCCTTATGCGTGGGTAAGTCTACATTGAAACTGGAGGTCGATCACTATCCAGAGTTCGCATACTAAAGGCCAAGCACCCTCTCGACCACGCATTCCTGGCGTATGCTGTTCCAACGTGGCTTGGGGGAGCTTTTAATGACTAGTCCTCTTTAACCACCATTCAGGTTGTCGGCACAGTTACCAACCACATTAACCTTTCAAGTGGGCAATAAATATCTTTACTGCTTACTCTGCTACCAGGCCAGGATTCCCTATCCTACACAATCGTACGATGTAATCACAAACAAATCTGTACCCCTTACTGCTGATTCAATCGAACTTGATGCATAAACAGTTTTAATACTTTTTTGTGTTATTTAAATATTTATTAAAATACATTTTAAAATTGAGTTATACATATTTTTTTAATATGTAATTTAACATACATATTTAAATATTTTTTTCGCTCAATGGTGACTGCGTTCTACTACCATTCGAACACTCTTTTCAAATTCAATAGATCCTTGCTGCTGTAAAACATCTGAAATATGATGAAGTTTACGCGGATGTCAGCAGTATTCCCCGATGTTCATTAGCTTGTGCAAATATGTAGTCTGTGAAGAATAAAATATTAAAGTATGAATTTGAGATAGTTATTATTGCTTGGGTGAAATTTGCTGTCCCTAATTTCAACTCTACCTCTTCCGCTGCCAGAAGCGTCTTCAAGGAAAGAATGCTGGCGACTCCATGTTAAAACATTATATTTTTTTTAATTACTTTTTTATACACCAAACTACTTTTTATATTTATTTTCTTTTCATATTTCATATTAATTTTATAATATTTTAAAAACACGCGGTTATATTTTACATTGGTAGGGTATACGCGTGTCATAGCTTTTGGCGCCCGCACAGCCTGTCTGTATCCCTTACAAACTCTACTCCGTTATTATTTTCGAAAAATAAATTTGCAAAGTTGTACTTGTGCATTTTCATCATGATTACCTTGTAATTCATTATAAATAGGATGTACTTTTATAATATTTGGTTTTCATAAGATGGTTTCTCTTTCTCTTTTTGTTTTTTGTTTTTTTTGTTCATTTCGTACAACTTTACGTGTTTAAAAAAGTGTGTTAACACATCTATGAGCTGGAGAGAAAAAAAAGGAATTTAATAGTCCAAACAAATGTGAAATGCTCGGTATGTACTTTGTTTTAAAAAAAATAAGCATGTTTTTGATTTTATGACCATAACTTTTTCCATTTTTCTACAAATTTGTTATTTCTGTAGATTGGCAAGGGCTCACTGGCAATCATTATTTTCCATCTTATGAGGTGGTTATTTCCATCATTCGAATGTCAGAGATGTTAAATAAAAGTTTTCAAATTTTATTACCCGTCTTATGGTCGTTTTGTAAGTTAAATAATTTATTTCACAACATTTTGTTTATTTTCATTTAAGTAATTACATCTTAGGATTTTTAAGGTTAAAATTTATATGTCGATATGTTGATTGGTACATGATTGGAAAATGTATCAGGGGGCCATAAGAATAAAATGAAGCTTTTTAAAACATAAACAATTTATATCAATAATTGAAAACTGAAATAAATTAGGATTTTTGCATTGATTTTTCTTAAAATTGTATGGCAACTAAGCCCGTAGTTTTAGGCAGGGTAAGTATATTTTTAAAACTGCCAGTCGAAATACACATTCTTATCTATAATAAGTTGAAACTCCCAAAACCTAATTTTAAAGTTTTATGTCTGTATGGCCAAGTATCATATATAACTGGGATTTATTTAATACTTCACCAAATATCACCTTCAAAAATGAGGTTAAAACGGCTATTATGAACCAAGGCGAATTCATACCAGGTGGAGTCGATAGCCCATCTGATAGTTTTTTGCTCTCGGTTTTTGCTAATGTCTTGTCAAAAAATACATTGTTTCATATCTGCTTATCTAATGTCAAAGTTTTTGTTTTGTTGTAGTTGTTGCCCTACTGCTCACACCTGGTATGAATTCGCCTTGTTATGAACGATGAATACAATAGCGCGGTCAATGTAGTCAATATGGCTGCATGCTAAATGACCCCATGAAAAATCACCCAAAAGCATAAATGAAAAATATCCCAAGGAATCTTCATACAAAATAGGGTAATATTTCATATGAAAAGTAACCCAAAAATTTTGGGTTTTTTTCCTCCTTTTTGGATAATAATAATAATTGTTATTTTTCTGGGCGATTTTTCACAATGAAAAATTGCCCAAATGTTTTAATGAAAGATCACCCATTTTTGAGCGATTTTATATGATGAAGAGATTTTTCAATAAGAGTGTAAAAATAATGGTCTTAAAAACGATATATTTCTAATAGAAATACCTATTAAGGTTCAAAAAATAAGGCTACGAGTACGTACAAATCATGTCACTGTCGGAACATCCTTTACTTTTATTATTTGTTATAGCGACCGTGGAATTCCCTTAATATGAATTTATCAAGAGTCTACCTATTACGATGTTGAACACCTTCTCTGTCATTGCCCTGCATTAGAACACTGTCGCCTACAATACTTGGGACGACGATGATTTGAAAGCCTCTCGTGTGTTTCATCTCTGGAACCAATCAGGATTAACTCCTTTTTAAGGAACTGTGGTTGGTTTTCTAACCCTCTTCCAACTGAAGTGACATAGTTGCTCATCAACATATGTCACGTCCAATAGTGCCTTCACGGCTAGCACCTTCCCTGTCTATGACCTTCTACCCACTTCTTTCTCTAATTTCTCACTTCTTTCACTTCTTTCTCTAATTTCTCAGTCTAACTTTGTTTTCTATTTTCTCTGTCTATCCCTCCTCTTATCTACAGGTATCACAAAGGGACCAACATAATGGACCCAAGTGAGCTATTCATTCTCTTTCTCCTCCTCTATACAAGCTGCCTGCTTAACCTAACCTAACCTACCTATTACGATTCAAAAAATAAAAAATAAAAAAAATACTCACTGTCGGAAAACACTTTAATTTTTGCTATTTGTTATAGAGGCCGTAGTAATATACCATCTGCAAAAATTTTAAGAATATATTATGGTTCAAAAATTAGGCCATATTCATGCAAAACACGTCACTGTTGGAACGCCCTTTAATTTTTAATATTTGTAATAGTGGCCATAGTAATACAACTCCTGTAAAAATTTCAAGAATCTACCTATTATCGTCCAAAACTTAGGCCATATACATGCAAATCACGTCACTATCGGAACACCCTTTTTTACCTTTAATTTTGTATACTTGTTTAAAAAGCGCACATAGTTTTAATTACTGTCTGAAAATTTTAAGTGGTTGCCTCCTACAGCTAAGAAATAAAAAAGACATAAATGCAAATAACACGTCACTTTCGGAACACCCTATAAGTTTTAGTATTTGTTGCTATAGCGGCAATAGTTATGCATCTTTTTTGAAAATTTCAAGTGTGTACCTATTACACCTAATTTGTAAAAAAATATTATTTCAACTCTATTAGCAGTTAGATAGAATAAACCAACTTAAGCCTTACTTTAATAATTCATTTATAAAAGTTTTTTCTCATTTTTCTTATAAATAATATTATTTCAACCATATTGAGTGCTTAGAGAGAATAACCGAACTTAATTTTATCAGAAAATCTGCTGTTATAAATTTTTTTGCCAAAATCTTTTACTAAGAAACTGTCATATAATTTTTATCGTTATGATGTTTTGAAAAAAAGGAATGAAAAATTGTGTTTATTTTCAAAAAAATTAAAAATTTTTTACAAAAACCATTAATGCCCATATAAGATTTGACAAAGCCGAAATATAAATTTATATATATAGATCTTTGGCTGGTTTAAAGCATTTTGCACCAACCGGTGATTATAATCACCAGCACTTTTTCTGTTCATAAGAGGAAAATAAATGTTTTTTATTATTGCTGCCCTTTTTTGGGTCTTCAGCTTTTTATTATAAAAGCAGTTTAGTTTTTTTTTGTTGCCTAAATTATTTACACTGCACACTGGGGCAGAGTCAAAATATTTCGTAAATAACTCAGCCATTTGTAAAGGGCTAGACCGATTGATCCGAAATTTGGCATGAGCACCCAGGGAGGGAGCACTATGTGGTCTCAAATTTGGGTACGTCGCCCTTGCAAATTCTTTTAGAGCTTGGCATTTATTCAAATATTGTTTATTTTTTAAAAATTATACAAGGGTAGTAAACACTTATAAAATGTAAAGCTGGGATCGGAAAAAGAATACTGCCGTAATAAAGCTACACATATATGCTTCCAACTATTGCTGAAATTATTTCATGACCCCTAGTCCGTATGTGGACTTTATGGGCAAAAGACAAAAAATTCTAATTTTGGTATTTTTGACATTTATTTTGGGAATTGTGGGATTTCTTTTTCTTTCATGTTGTAGAAAGTGAAAATATTAAATATGCAAACAAAATCTACAACAAACATTAAGGCAAAGGAAATCCCACAATTCCCAAAGTAAGTGCCAAAAATCCCAAAATTACACTGAAACGTTTAAAAATTGGTCACAAATGGTTAATAAACTTTACTCAGAAAAACTTTAAAATAAATAAAATAAAATAAATTATTTACATTCAGTCTTCAGTTCGTTTTTAACAGAAAATGTTCATAATTTTTATAAAAAAACCCACTGCTTTTGAACTGAATCTAAAGGCAGTGTCAAAGGTCATCTGCATATGGCGACATTACAACCAAAAGAGAAAAGTTTTATACACAAAAGATTGGAAATTATTTCAAAAGGCACAATTATTTGTTAGCAATTTGCAACAAAATATTGCAATTTAATTTAGAAGAGAAATCATTTAAGCGTAAATACACAATAATTAGTGATTGCACTCGGGCAAGTGATGACATTTGATTGATTTTTGTGGTTTTTTTAAGGAATCAAACCTTTGTACTTAAAAAATCAACAACTTTTTTTTTCTTTTTTAATTGTGTTCACAATTGTCGTGTACATACATACATATTAATGGAACAATAGAAATTAAATTTGATGATGGACATGTGATATGAGAAGAATGCAGCACAACTCGCACAGTAGTTAAAAAAAAAAAAAAAATAGAAGGTAACAACAGCAATCAACTACAATAGCAACAACTATTGAAATTATTACTTATTTGTGGTGGTTGTTAACTTTTTGCTTAAATTGTTGATTCGTTAGCAAATTCAATACAATTTTGAATTTGAATTTATTTTTTCTTAAATGATTATAATCACAGAAAAACGAAACAAAAGAATCAAGAATTTATTTAAGGGACATTCTTATTAGCTAAAACGCTAACGAACTAAATAGCCTTGACGGAAGATTGACAACTAAGCAAACGTTTGCAATCCCTATAAAGAATCATACATTCATATCCTCGTTTATAAAATTAGAATGTGTCCTTTATTTATGTTAACGTTCTTTCGCATGCTTTTGTATATGTGTAAGTACATAAGTGTGCATTTACATCATGTCTTTACTATAAATATTTTAGATTTTTTGTTTTTTTTAGTAAATTGTTACAAAATTTTATATTCAAATTTTGTTTATGTTTGATTATTTGTTTTTAGGGAGTTTTGAATCATCACAAAACATTTGGGATTCACAAAATTAATTTATTTTTTTTTTAACAAAATGCATAAATTTTGAAAAAAAATGTTTAAATTTTATTTGCATTAATTCAATGTTGAGTTTTTTTTTGCTTTAGAGTTAAAATTTACAATACGAATAATGCTTCAAACACAACTGGGACGAACGACGAATTTTTCGTTTTGAATATTTGGCGAAAAATATAAAATACATTTGTGTATTTCTTATGCCAAACGAAATTGGTGCAAGTGCCCGTATTTGCTTTCAATCTTTAAAATATTTTTGTAAATAAAATTAGTTTTTATTTAAAGAAATTGACTTCTTTATTTACAGCATACAATTAAAATGAAAAATTTTTTAACTGTAAAGGGTGGTTAAATTTTAAGATGTCGATGTTGATTTTGAATAAAACAAAAATTATTAAGGAAGTTTTTATCATTTCTTTTTATTTTGATAATATTGGTATGAATCAATTATGTGCGGAACAAAATATCGGCCAAATAACCGCCACAACCTCGGCGGCACACCTCCATCCGATGCTCCAAATTTTCAAAGACGCTGAGGCATAATTGAGGTTCTCTGCCGTTAATGTGCCGAATTATATCATCCTTTAGCTTTTGAATTGTTGCTGGCCTATCGACGTACACCTTTTCTTTAAAATAACCTCAAAGAAAGAAGTCCAACGGTGTCAAATCACATGGTCCTGGCTGTTAATTGACATCGCCACCACGTGATATAATACGGCCATTGAATTTGTTGTTTTTGCCAACAACAGCTGATGTCAGATACTTGTTACTCTAAATCAAAAATGCCATTTGTACAGCACGCATAGAAATAACATATCGTCGCGTTTCTTCTTAAACCACGTAAGCGTCATTTTTTCGAAATTGACTTTTTTGGTTTTTATGGTAGAAAATAACATTTGCCACCAGACTACATTCTCATCTTAACAAGTTTGTATAAAAAATAAATAAATCCATTTTCAAAACCTCGTAAGCGCCATACAAATGATATTTGCATGCAAAATAAATTGGTTTTTATATTTTAAGTTGGAAATGTTAAAAACTCAACCACTAAGTTTTTTGTATTTAAGAATAAAAAAATCAGGAAAATTTCAGGCCAATTGGAGCATTTTTGGTAAAATTAAAAGTTTTTTTTTGATAAATACAAAAATAAATGTTAATTTACACACAGAAATTTGCGATTTGCTGGTTGTGCCAAAACCACGTAAATTGTAAGTAACAAATTAAAAAAAAAAAGATTCTATACCCTTCAGAAAGTCACACAGCCATGTTTTGTAAAAAAAAATTGTTTTGAAACCCATATTAAAGAAGTTATTAAGTTTTTTTCGTTTTCTTAAAAACGACTTTTTGGCACTTACGTGGTTTAAGAATAAACGCGACGATATGCTATTGCTTAAAGGTGTTCACACGACGTGTATAAACTCCATGTGTGAAAAAATTACATTCCACATGACAAATACACACCGTGTGAACACCACTTAAGCTGGTTTTCAAAACACTATCAGCTGTTTGTAGTCGCTGTCAGTTTTGACAGTCATAAGAAAAAAAGTATTTACTACGTGGTAATGCTATTTTTATTTTTGTTTATAACTATATGCTTTGTATTTTGTTTGTTAAACTTATACCACAAGTAGCTACTTGTTACTTAATTTTACACACATCATAATACATACATACTCGTACATGTGTATTATCATGTCTGTCGGTTTTTAGTTGAATCGAATGTGTAAATTTGAAGTTTCAATTTAAATAAAAAAGTTTTCTGATGTTATAGTTTCAGTTGCTTTTTAGTTTTCTCAGTGTTTAAATTGTTGTGTGACATTCAGTTTGCGATCAGTTGATTCTTGTGTTCTTTGCTCAGTCATTTATATAAAAATAATGTTTTTTTCTACATAAAGGAATCAGAATTACATCTAAATTATTTTAAGTAACTAAATAAATTTAATTAGTATTTAGTTCCCGTTTAATATAAAAAAAAAATTAAAAATTTGTGTCTTTTCATTATAATTCAATAATAATTATGTTTGTTAAAATAAATAGATTAATTTTTTTCATACTCGTGCTGTTGCAAATGTGTCTGGGAAAACTGCGTAAGTAGTATATTTTATTTGAATTTTAAATATCTTTTATTTTGAAATTGTTTTACAAAAAATTAAATCAATTGGGGGATTCACAAGGTATGCTAACATATCATATCGTCATAATGTTCTAATATTTTACAATTGTTTAAAAATATTGTGTTTCAAACAAAAAACGTTCTAAAATAAATTTTTTCCATATTTATTGTTTTGTCATTTAAATCAGTGGAAACCTGAACCGCATGGCTAAGTCGCCTTATGCGAGCCGCCTTAATGTGGCTTGCAAGCTGCAATTTATATCCTAAGAAGCGACCTATTTTTATAATTTTCTTTTTATCAATTGACTGTTGTTCACAACAGTCGTATTTTTCCATGCTATTATTGTGAATCCCCCAAATATCTATACATATAAAAAAACTGTAACCGGATCATGACGTGAAATATTTTTTTTTAAATTTTGTTGCTGCAACATATAGTATTCGATATGGAATACAAAACACCAATTTTTGGAATTATTGCTTGTTTGTCTGTGTTCAAGTGCTGCGAAAGTATTTAGTAGTGGGTACAGAGATTTAAGTATTTGATTCATATTTCTTTTACTTTTGGAGTAGAATTTTTTGTTGAAATAATTTGATGCAATATTTGACGATTTCACGATGATAAAATTCTCTTGATTTTATGTAAACGGAAGTATAGTGTAAACAACTGGAATATATTGAGTACCCAATTAATTGTTTAGTAGCGAGTAATTTTAAGTAGTAGAAACCAAGAATGATAGAAAACAAGATTACGCCATGCGCATGTTTTCCCGTTAGATGACATTGTTCGGCCAATTTAAAGTTGCTAAGTTTGTAATCAACAAATTGCGTCAAATAAATACGTACAAAAAAAAAAAACTAAGTAATAGGCAAAAATTGGCAACTCTGCAAATAAACTCTCAAATTTTTTATTAAAAACTCTCATAATGTATAATTATACTCTTAGCCAGAATTATTAGCCAATAAGAAGACATTTTCGTGACGTCATTCGCTCAATTTTATTTTGGTGATGGCGTAACCTTGTCTTCTATCATCCTTGGTAGAAACTGTCAGCGCTACTGTGTTCACATCACATTACAACTACTGGATGTCTTTAAATAATATTCTGTGGGGAGGTACCTTAGTAACTCTGTTCAAATATAGGGTACTTTTATCTCGTAAAAATATATCATTTTCAACGGAGTATAGCTAGCAAAATTATTATTTTTATTTTTAATGACATTTTACGACTTGAGTACTTCCCTCCAGAATGGAAGGTTTCGTTAATAACTATGATTCCTAAAACAGGAAAAGACGACACAGCAGTAGATTAATAGAGGCCTATAAGCATTTTGTCAAATACATATGTCAAAGCTGTTTGACAGGATGTTAATAACTGAGCTGAACCCCATTTTAGCGACAAAGAATGTATTTCAAACCATCAATTCGGCTTCAGAAAAAACATAGTAAAATCGAACAAACTCACAGGTGAGTTAACGTAATTAAGAAGACCTTTGAAGAAAGAAAATACTGCTCTGCGCTTTTATTGACGTTTCTCAATCATTCGATGAAGTATGGCACGCTGGCGGCCTAATATATACTGAATTTGTCCTTAAACTTATATAAGCTGTTAGATTGATTGTGTAAGAAGAAAATTTCTTAATCTCACCTGACCCAATTGAAGCCGGAGTTTCATAGAGGCATGACTCCTAGCAATTTTAAACAAGATTGAAGAAGTGACATTGAATGAAAATTGAATTAAAGATGAAGATGCAACAGGTGGTGACCTTTCGCCTTTACAAGAAGCTGCTGGTAACTTAACTCAATTTATTGATGAAATGGTAACAAATAAAATTTCGAAAGATGACGAAAACAAATTTTCAACTTCTAGAAATGCAATCGAAGCACAAAAGGATATTTAAACTTTTAAAAGAAGAAAAAGAAAAGTAATTGTCTTTTTCAGTTTTAATAAAATTTACACCTTCTGATTGGCATTACAATTGTTTGATACAATTTTAATTTTTTACTAAAATTTTGGCGAAAAGGTGATGTTTGGGTGAAATTTTTACATTTTTGTATAATTTTTTCTGGGAAAGTAGATTTTTTTTTTATAATTTTCGGATTTTAATGGAATATTTAAAATCCATAAACTAGAAAGAAAAAAAAAAAACATTGGAAAAACCTAAAGAAAATGGAGACACTCGCCTTTTTGAACCATATAGATTGGTATACCACGAATTTCCACAAGTTATCGGGAATCTTTAGGAAAATCAGTCAGTTGGCACACAATGTGCGCTGCTGTTCTTGCTTCACCCAGACAAAGTCTGCTTTTTCATCAGGATGTTAGAGTACTCCGATTATAAATAACCAATATTTTTACGTAGAAAGTTTTTAAGCTTAAGAGCTTGTCTGAAATTAGCAGTCCCTAATCACTATCATACCATTTCCAAGCGTACTTCTGTGTTCAGGCCCGCAAAACGCCCCTTTTTTTCTACGCTATAATATTTCCTTTTCCATTCTAATTCCAGAGTCGCCTCCTTGCTCTTCTGGTACATTCCCCCTTTTTGATTTATCCATTTCGATTTTTCACTGGAATTACCTCAGAAAAAAAGATGATCAAAAAATCTTCGCAACGGTTGGATAAGGCTAACAAGTCTTTCAAGGAATTCTGGTTTTTATTTGCCAGTGAAGGAATTTTGAAAAGATAGGCAAGAAAATCTCAATAACCACTCGGATGGAAGGCCAGAAAGTTACTCGAATATAAATGGCCATAAAATCTTCAAGTTTGATATAATCAAGATGAAAATCGAAGAAGAGCATACTTGCAGACTGTGCCTGAAAGCAGCTGAGACGGTAGCACATACTTATTGTGTGCAAATGTCAAGTAATGGCTATAATTATTGCCTTAGCAATATTAGCAACTACGAGAGACTCTGTGATGGGGAAGAACAGTTACCAGTCGTCAGTCTAAAACTACTAGGCATTGCGAGTAGGGGCTAGCAAAAGACCATTCTAGTATCAAAAATCATTGAGGAATAAAGGGAGTTAAAAAATACACACAAAGTTATTGATTGGCTTCGGTTCCGAAGAAGCTGAAATATGCTGTCTTTTTTCAAAATTCGAATCCTAATGGCAAGCAAAAAGGGAATGCGGGCATTTTTATTCAACTGAACCGATTTAAGTTTCAGAGATAAATAGATACATTAAAAAAATGGAATACAGAATTAAGAGCTCCTAAGAATTAAGTTACTCCAGTCCAAAAAATTACCAGTATTTGTAGTCTTTATTTTCTATTTTCAATAAAAATATTTTTCGCTACAACTTTTTCGATATCTCTGAAACTATTAAGAAGATATTTAAACAATGTTTCTATCTGCTGAAACTAAACAAGAGCGTAAGGCGTAAAATAACTGTCAAAAATTTTCATGTACATACAAAATGTATGAAGGCGTCAACGCAATTGGTTATTGGAATATCCAAATTTGACAGAGCGTTAGATAATGAAGTTGGGCGCAAACAAAATATTATTGTGTTTTTTGTGTAAGAGTGGTGCCATTTTAGCTATTTTCGGCTTTATCTAGCGATTTTATCTCTATTTTGCGCCTTAATTTATTAGATTTTACTGAACAAAATATGTTAACATTACTGTTTATTACAAAACGTTGTTTGTTCAAAGCTAGGCGCTATACGTCGTTACGCCTTACGCCCTTGTTTAGGTTAGTCAGTATGATTTAAGGGTTATTGTTTTTTGCGTATAATATAAGTCGTGCTACTTTCTTCATTTTATACATTACGGAATATCTCGAAAACTAAAACAAATTTTCAACAATTTTGATTTAAGCTCCCCAAATAATTGAAAATTAAAAAGCAGTAGCTTCAGTTCAAAAGTTTACCTGCATATGTCAACACACTGTTGGTTTAAAATACTTTTTGTATTTAAAACCGACCAATAATTTATTTATACACCTAATAATAACTAATTTAAAATTTATTTTGTTTAGGTGTGCGAAAAAATTGCTAATTTTAAACTTTGCCAATTATTACAACATAAATATTTGTTTTGTTTAAATGTTTTTTTTGCTTGCAAAATCACCAAAGGAGACTAAAATGAGCAAACAAATTTATTAATATTTTTTAAGCGCCTTGCAAGTTGCGTATGTAAATAAATGAGTGACACTAAATGTGTGCGGAATTTTCAAATGTAATTAAAATATTTAAGATTCGTGCGAACACAAGTAACGCTCTAATCAGTTACTTTTTTTTTTTTACTAAGGTTGAAGAAATAACTATATAATGACAACGTAAAATTCTAGGCACGTTTTTAATCAAGGTCACCGTTTTAAAGTTTGGTTTAGAGCGAAAAATAGTACTAAGCAGGTCTTAATGCGGAACGAAATGATCGTGTTTATTAAACGAAATATTTATTTAAATAAGAAATTTATTGCACAAAGACAATAATGATATTAACAAAAATTTCATGTATAAATATTTAAAACCTTGATAAAATAAATAATCACAAGAACTTGCGTATTTACAATTCAAAAATAAAAATTGAAGAGGACACAATATTTTTTTGTTTGAAAAATACTAGCTATGCCCACACACGTTGTGTGCGTTCTGACAATATTTTATACGATTTTGCTTTGAAAGTAGTCCACACTAAATTTTGTATTTACTTTATATAAAGATACCCATCTCTGGATAAAATTCTAAAATTTATATAAAATTCTACTAATTATTTTAAAGCTCTGTAAATGACAGACAGGAAATGAGTTACTCATTATTTTAAAACAGCGGCACCTGTTGCGCAACATTGCTTAAAATAAACTGCTTGCAAAAATAAAAGATGCCTTAAAATATGCAGTACCTTTAAATCGATAAAAATCGGTGGTGAACTTTTACTGCTTTTGCTCCACTTTCTCTTGGAACTAAGATATTTTTGCGAAAAAAAAAATAGTGTCCTATATTGGAATCAGGATACTAAGGTACCTCCTCACAAAATTTTCCTAAAATCCATTCAGTAGTTTTTACGTGATGCGAACACAAAAAGAAAAGAAAGAAAGACAGGAAATGAGTTCCTATTTTATTATATGTATAGAGGTATAGATTTGTACAAAATGCAAAATCAGTTGACAAGTTAGCGTTGTCCTAAGACAAGATCGAGGGTTGCATATTTAGTGTCGACCGCAAGTCCAGTGCGACTGCACATAATGAAAGGAAATGAAAGCCTATAATTGAAAAACACTTTGTAGAAAGACTTTAAGTTGTTTATGGACTTGAGATTGTCGGTTTATAAATAGAGGAGCTGCCTTAGGGGTCATGTGGTAAATATTCTTCCTGGATATAAAAAATAACATTTTCCATAACGGAAGCCGATCTCTATTACACTGTAAGGCGTATTTTGAGGCAGAATTAATTGCAGGTAGTCTCATATGGATCAATATTATTAACGTATGGGGAATATCGAAGCCAACCGCTTTCTTAATGGGTCCGTCTTTGGCCCCCTTCCGTTCACAATGATTATAGGGTACCGACTTTTAATTTACGGCAACCATACTTTCATTGAGTCACATGCTGTCACCAGTCTTTTTGATTTCATCAAAAATTTTGATTTCATCAAAAAGTAACTGGTAACTGTCAGCCTTCTTTCTTATCACGGAGTTTCTAGTAATTGCTAGCATTCGTCCAAGGCTCAGATGCCCTATAGCATCCACATTTAACAGGTTTCTGTCAGTGGTCTTAAGCCGTATGCTAGCCAGTGCTGGACATTTGCACAAAATGTACGCTATATCTCATTTACTTCTAATCACAGTCTGCAAGTATCATTTTTTTGATTATCATCATGACCTGTCACTAACGTAGTTTTCCAGCTTAATAGCTTTCCTTGCATATAGTAACCAGCGTCAAATTTTTCTTGTTTAGTGGGTTCACCCATTGTATGACCATTGCTCAGTACTACTCTGGGTTCTGGTTCACAGAAATTCACCGCAGGTCCCACTCTTGCTAGTTGGTATGCTGCTTCATTCCGTTCATCAATGTTATTTCACTAACCGGAACACATCTTTTCATTTTTTAAACACATTGCAGCACTAGATTAGAGGACACGTTTCACCGAATGGTTAATGTTGCAATGAACAATTAGTGGGCGAACAAAGTGTTTACGAACTATACTATTTAAGATAAGTGCTAAGAAAAAATATTTTATTTCTCAGGGTAGTCTAGCTATAGCGTGATAGGTTAGGTTAGTAGTAGTCCCGTTAGCTTTGTAAATTTTACAATTAGCATGGCTTCCACACCCTTCAAACCCTTTATATTCTGAAAGAAAAAAGAGCCAAAACATTTATTACGTGATAATACAGGGCACTGACAAAGATAGTGGAGTGTGTTTTCCTCTTTTTCGCTACACCATTTGCAGATATCATCATCACAAATTCGAATCTTTTTTAAGAAATATCTGAAATCATTATGTCCTTTTATAATACCTACATAGATTCTCAGTTCAGACTTACACATACGTAACAGCTTGTTACGTTCTCCATAACCTTTTTCCTGCAGCAAAGATTTCGTATGTGTGGATCTTAATGCATTATTCCACATTGTGTCAGCATAATTCCCAAATTTTTTCCTTATCCTCCCATACATAGAATCGAGATCAGGGTATATGTCCTCACAACTGACACTTATGTCCAAATCAGTGCCAACTCGTCTGCAGCTTCATTTCCAACGATGTTGTAATGACCGGGTACCCTGCACAGTTTCAGTATGTGTTGTTCGTTGAGAGCTTGTAGCTCACTGCGACAACGACTGATTACCTTTGATCTAATACACCTGTTTCCTAGTGCTTTTATAGCCATCTGACTATCTATGTAAATAGTGATATCGTTTGGGAATATCAGCCTCGGAGAAAGTAACCTAACAGCTTCAGACACCGCAAAGATTTCGGCTTGGAAAAAGTTACATAAATGATCCAGTATAGAACTTCTCGCATTATTTGTTCATTTTTAGTCATATACAAACTTGTCATAATTTGTTTGCTAATAATATATTATGGTTATAAATACAATATTATTTTGGAATACTAATAAAACTTTGGTTGTGGTTTGAAAATTATATAGTTCAAACCAACCATAATGCAATTTTTGGGTGTAGTAACCATTTAATGATCAAACAAAAACAAAGACTTAATTATCCTGACCATAATATGGATTAAAAAATCTGTAAGTTGTTCAACGCAACCATATATTGTTACAGAGAACATTAGATGGTTCTTGTGACCATACCATAACCATGATATTTCTCTGCGTGTTGGTAATTAAAAATCGGGTTGATTCTTACATTGGCTGAAGTATCTCTCATGCAAAGTACAAATTTACCGTCGTATTCTTGGAAAACTATAAAAGTGATAGCTTTTAATATGTAAGTAATTTTACTACCGAGAGTGATGTGAGAGTTAAATCCAACCACCCAAATATAACGCGTTTTTCCTACTCCACTCCACAATTGACTGTTATTAAGGTTACTCACATTCCGACAGTGTCAAAGCACGAGCATCAGAGTCATCTGTAGGTTATAGGGTTAATGAGGAATCCTGCTGTTCCTGTACAGAACTCTAAAGTAATTTTAGAATTTTAAATGCATTTTAGAAGTTTATGAAAAGCCTGTGTTCCAGAATACCCAGGTATATAGAGTAAATATGTACATAAAGTAAAAATGTACATAAACTATATCTTAAAATTTGGTGAGGATTACTTTTAAAGCAAAATCGAGCAAAATATTGTCTGGACGCGCACACGATGTGGTGGGCAGTGCTAGTGTGATATAAAATACTAATTTTTAAAAGATTTTTCTCTTAATAATTTGAAAGATAAATTACCGAAAGATCTATTTGTTTTTCTTTACAGCCTCCTCTATTGTACCCTGTCATCGTAATGATCCGAATATAAATCGCTGCATCATAACAGCGGTTGAGAAAATAAGACCCTTTTTAGCTCATGGCAATTTAGGTGAAGGTTATCTTACTCCACCCTTAGAACCATTGTATTTAGACAACATAAATCTCGGAAGAGGCAATCAGTTTCAGGCCGTTTTCAGTGATATGGTGGTAAGGGGAGGCAGCAATTTCATTATTGAGAAGTTATCGTAAGTAAAATTTATTTTTAGATTTATTTATTTATATTTATATATTTTTTTATTTTAAAATTTTTTTTTATTTCTGCTGCTACAGCTCTAATGCTTCTAACTTGGCATTTGATGTGACCCTGAAATTGCCACGCATAGATTTCACCAGCAAATATTTTATGAAGGTTAATATTTTACTATTGAATTTGCAAGGACAAGGCAATGCGAAGGGTTATGTTGGTAAGAAAAATTACTTTAAAATAAATTCGTATTAATATCTACCAAAATTATTTTGAGTGTAAAAGTAGAAGCTTTAGGAACATTGTTTAGTTAGAAGATGCAGTAATTTCCTTTTTAATATTTTCGGATAAAGTTTTTTCATCAAAACATATTTTAAAATTTGAATTATTTTAAAAACTGCTATAAATAGTAAGAAAATCAAATGGAGTAATAAATCTCCTAAACAACGCGACCACTTTTTGAGATTCAAAACTGTTAGACTTGATAGAAAACCCTTATTTTAATCTTGATCAATTGGGTTTCCTGGGAACACTTTTCCGACAGCCAAAGTAATAAGTTGGAACAGAAGTATACCGTACCACCGAAAGGGGTGGCTATAATGATGCCCTCTTTTCGAAAGTAGGATTAGGAGCTATTCGGTAAAGCTTTACCTACGGATGCCATAAGGATGATTATGTAGCAAACTGTTCGAATTAAGTATTTTACAACAACTTGGTTCATATGGTACAGGAACTAATTGTCAATCCCCCTTTTTGAAGCTCAGCATTACTTTATACATTGGAATTTCACAAACATGGTACAATGTGTTAAAAAGTATAACTTTTCAGAGCGAGGAGGCGATAAAGAAGGGTTCAGATGTGCTAAAAACACATTAAACTGTGCCAAAAGTCTTTGAATAATACCACATACTTACATAGTTCTAGGTACCTGGTACATATATTCGGTTGAGCCTCTTATGTTGCGCTAGACCATTAATAAAAGGTCCCTTCCAAATGGTAAATATTTATTTTCCAATATACAATTGCACGGTAACTGTTGTTCCGCTTGACCAATAGTGATATTTCACCAATTCATTCCTCTTAAAAAAAACCCAGTCAACCTTATTCTTACCATCCGTAGATAGCCTTATTGTTCCTTTAGGGGTTACCCCCGGGGGTTCCAATTGTCACTGCAGGAATGGCAAATGCTTTGACGCGGTTCACTCGGGGAAAATAGGGGCACCAGACGCTAGGGTTCCTAGAGCCTAAATCTGGATGAAAAGGTCTGCGATAAACATTGCGGGTCCTCTTCGAGGCCCGACCAGTGCCCAAAGGACTGGTACCACGGGAATCGGTGGCCCCACAGAGAGCCTATCCTCTCTGTGACCGGTTATTGGTGAGGTCCCCTTCGGGGGTACACGTGGTGGTTGTGGTTTAAGATCGATTTATGTAGTTAAGGTGCACGGTCGATCAAGTGTGCTGTTGCACTCTCAACAGACGGAGTTTGGATAGTCTCCAAACCCCTAAGCAAGAGGTTATAATGTGGGTCTAGGCTTGCTTTGGAAAGGCTTGCCATATTATATAAATTGCTACTCATTGTGACTGTATCACACACAAAAAACGATTGGTGGCAATCGTAAAGTGTTGTTATACTACACAATGGGGGCGCTAGTCTACGCCTAAGTTTCACTCGGTGGTAAGACCAACTTGAGGTTAGGCCGAGTAGGCAGGTACTCACGTTAATCTTGTTCCACAATTGTTCCTTTAGGGGTAATGCCCAGACATTTGCAGGCATTAACAATCTGCTTGTATAGGTATTTCAGGCTGTTTACGTATTAGCCCTGCAAATACAGGTTGGACCTTTAAGCTGACAATGATTTCTCGCTTAAATGATTTCTTTGGAAATGAACATGCGGATGGATTTGATGCAGGAAAAGATCCGTTTTGGATGCCGTTTCTGCAGTATTGCTTCCTATTAGGAAAAGCATTTTCGATTACTATTTTCGATGCGTTCTTCCGTTCGGAAAATGGGCCCGAATTATGATGACAATTGTTTGGTTGAGCTGGCAAAGGGAAACAGAAAATAACATTTATAGGCTGCTGGTAGAGTTCATGGATCATTGGGTGATCGATATAAATGGTGGCGGTATAGAACTTATGTATAATATGCCTGGTACATGGTAAGGAGAAGACACTATTTTCTCTTTTCTGCAAATACTCAACACTTCCTTAAGACACACATTTCACTGCACAGGATGGGTCTAGTAATATTCATTACGATCTACACTTGGATTGGCAATTGTAATTTCATTTTATACAAAATTAAGTCTTTTTATTATTTTAATAGCTTGTACGTAGCAAGCTGATACGATACGTAAACCAACGTAAGTTCTAATTGCACAGTAGTCATTTTTTTTTAGGTTCAATAATTGTTTTAAAGACCCCGTTGATACCCTTGTTAGTGTCAGTAACCTGCGGGAAATTCGTGGCAAACTTTCAATATGTACTTGTCCCATAACGAGTAAAAAAGAAGCGGTTCTTTTTTTAAAAGTTTTTTGCGTCAGTAATAATAATTGTTTAAGGCCCATTAGCTCGCTAAATTTAGAATTTAGTCAGAGAGATAAGTAGTTTTTCGTTTATACTTTAAGCTTAGTTTATCAGTCACTTGATAAACTAAAGGAAGGAATATCTTGCATTTATAATCCGTCATACGTTATACTTTGACGTAGTTAACTGAGATCAAAGTAACGCTGGACGAGGTTGACGCAATGAGTACTTTGTTAACGGATATTAAATCAAGAAAGTAAACACTAAAGAAGCTTTTTTCCATTTTACTTTATTTAATTAACTAGGGAACCCCCCGGTGTGTGTTTGCTACACCCATCCACAAAAAATACAATAAACACTTGGAAGAAAAGTATGGCCAACCTTTAACTTAAAAACGCACGATATTCTCACATCGAAAATGTTTTAGTTTATATGCAAGGTACGATGCCTACTGTTACCATCTTTTTTCTAGACTATACGTATTAACACGATAATAATTTTTTGCTTTTTGTGGGAGATACCACTCCCACAATCCTAATCCAGTCTGTATTTTGCTAGACTATGCACATTACTCTAAGGGTTACTTGTGCAAAGTTTCACGACTCTACCCATTGTAGTTCTCCAGGTACACGATATATACCCCAATACAGTTTGTATTTTGGTAGACTATGCGCATTAGCATAGGGGTTACTCGTACAAAGCTTCAAGGCTTCATCTATTGTAGTTTGCCAGGAACACGATAGTAAATTTTTACTTTGTACGGGAGGTATCACGTCCACTATTCCAATTCAGCCTGAGTTTAGCTTGACTATGTACGTTAATATGAGGGTTACTACTGCGAAATTCATAATCCTACCTAACTCAGTTCTCTAGATACGGGATAATAATTTTTCACTTTGTATGGGAGGCACCCCGCCCACTGGGCCAATTAATTTTGTATTTTAATAAACTATGCTCATTCCCATAGGGGTTACTCGTACAAAGCTTCAAGGCTTTATCTATTGTAGTTTGCCAGGAAGACGATAATAATTTTTCAGTTTGGGAGGTACCACGCCCACTATTCCAAATCAGTTTGTGTTTGAATTGACTATGTACGTTAATATGGGGGTTACTGATGTGAAATTGCACAATGCTACCTATTGCATTTCTCTAGATGCAATATAATAATTTTTCACTTTGTATGGGAGGTACCACTGTTCCAATCCAGTGTGTCCTTCTCTAAACTATGTACGTTAAAATATATGTTACTGGTGCAAAATTTCAAGGCGATACCTATTACTGTTACCAAGCAACACGATGATAAATATTTACTTTGTATGGGAGTTGCCACGCCCACGTCGAATATCAAACAATTATGTACCCTATTTTACCAACCGTATATCTAATAACAAACTGTGAAAATTTCAGAATTTCACTGGTGTAGGCAGCTATAGCTTTCCGACAAACAAATAGATTAATTTTGTTGTATTTTGTTTTATTTTTGATGCTGCACTAAACACAAAGAAAAAACCAATTGATAGCTATCAAACTGCTCAAAGTACGTCAAAAGTTGCCCAACTTTCGTACTTTGTGTTGACAGAGACGTACTGATTGTGAAAACTCTCATAAGAAATCCTGTATTTCCGTTGAAAAAGACGACGTATGAAGAATTCTATATACCCCGGTCTTAAAACCCCGTCTACATTAGTTATTAACCTGTCTTAACAAATGACAAATATCATCTAAAAAACCAGTATTAAAAATAATGTTTTTTTTATATGAAGTTTGACTTTTGTTAAGACATGTTGATGTCTAAGTGGCCCTCTTCACTAGCGAGTAACTTTACGGTGTCTTTATTTACCTGCTATAACAACACCATGTGTAAAGTGTTAAAACTGGTACTGAATCCTACCACTCAGCAACCTAAGATAGGGCCCTCGTTTGTGGTCAGTTCTCTTCTTTTCATTGTGTCGAGAAATGTTCAAAATATATTTTTCGTACTCTATGTTCTTTTCAGTTTTTTTAATTTAATTTTAATAGCATGATTTGATCTACTTTTTTTCTTTAATTTCTTTCAGATAATGCTAAAGCATTCGTAAAGGTTCGAGGCGTACGTGTACCCCAAGATGGTGTTGAATATGTCCGTTTTAACAAATTGAATTTGAAAATTACTGTTGATGACTTCAAAATGCATTTGGACAATTTATTCAATGGTGATCGTGTATTGGGTGAAGTTGGCAACTCAATTATAAATGAAAATAGTGACTTGTATTTAAATGAAATTATACCGGGCCTAGAGAAAGAGCTGTCGAAAAAGTTTTTAGATATAGCAAATATGGTACTGGAAAAAACCACATACGATGAAATGTTTCCCATATGAAATAGGAATGTGATTTACTAATAGATACATAGAGGTACATACATACATATGTAAATAAGTACGAGTGTAAATATTAGATCTAATGTTTATAAGAGGGGACTTTCTTATTTGTATATAAGTTTTTTTATTTTGTTTTGTATTTAAAATTATTTTATACTTAATTTAATGTTCAATAAATATTCATAATTAGAAAATTTATTTTAAATTATTTTGTCAAAAAAGGACGGCGTTTTATCTCGAGTAAAGAAAAAACATGTCATGCACGATGCATCATTCAAACAATCTTAACAATAAATCATGCAAACATTTTTAACAATAAAAAAGTTACCTCAAGTAAAATACAGAATCAAATGCTTTCGTAAAATTTATCATTTATAAACTGCGGCTTTCTCAGAAGTAATGGTCTGGATTGTTAAAGTAGGGCATTTTGGACCTACTTTAACCTGTTCCCAATTTTTGACTACATTTTACAACATATTCGGCCATGCCGAATCTTATATACTCTTCACCATAGTAATGCTGATATTGTGTTACCCTCTTATGTTTCTCCGAAAATTTTTTTGTAAAAATTTTTTGCAATTTATTGAAAAATTTTTTGTAAATGTATTTTTAAATTTTTTTTTTGGAAAATTGTTTTTGTAAAAATATCTTTATAAAACTTTTTTTTTTAAATTGTATGTAAATTTTTTGTAATTTTTTTTTTAATTTTTTTTTAACTTTTTTGAAAATTTTTTGTAATTTTTTTTTGTGAAAATTTTTTGGAAAATTTTTGAATAGTTTTTAGAAATTTTTTTGTTGAAATTTGTTTGAAAAATTTTTAAAAATTAGGAAGTTACTGCAATCTATATTGGTCAGACTAAAGCAAAACAATCCTTAAAAAAATTTCCTAATGTGCCTTTTGACTGCTCCTAGTTACCAGTGGACACACTGTGGGTCTATTGGCTACCTCTATATGTCTTGCTTTCTATAAAAGTCTTTAATACAAATCGAAGCAGAAAAACCTTACCAACCAAAAAATAAACACAAAATCGGCCCTCGCAGGGCCGAGATATGTATGCACGCCTTGCGATCTACCTATCGCGGTTTAATATTTATTTAACAAAAAAAAAGCAAAAGAAAAAAGAAAAAAAAAAAAGAATAAAAAATATAGGAGGGAGTGCTTTTTTTCCCGCAGTCTCCTAAGGAATAATATGATGTTGCTGAATTGCAATCCAAAAATTTTCGAAACTATACCTGGTAGATTAATGGGCTGAAATCTTCTATATCTCGTCTGGTGCCTTGGCAAATGACATTACTACCCGAATACGGAACGAACATTTCTATGTATAAGGATCCAGAATGTATATTCTTTACGTGGTCGGAAATTAATATTGTAGAAATTACATACGGAATGAAAAACTTATATATGCCCTTTCCACCTGTGGTGAAGGGTATAATAAAACTGGCCGTATGACAAAGGCCAACAAATTGACGACAATGAATCGGAATTTCGGAGTCGTTTTCAATACTTCACAATGCAATAGCAATATTCTCTTCGGCACACACATTTCTTTATATTGTTGATGTTTTTGAATTGGGAAGAGATAACTATTAACAACTGCGTGAATTGCTTGCTCACTAGCTCGATTATGTTGACCGTAAAATGACTTCGCTCACCCATCTATAAACTTTGCGAACAGGTTTTTTTGATCTTTTTAAGTGAATTTTCACAATTTGAAAGCATTGTTCTGACGTTAAACGAGTCATTGTGAGTTGCTAAACCTTATGGAATAGAAATGTCAATGCATTTTTATATTCTTAGCTGTCAAACCATAGTTATCCATATCGATGCATCTGAAAAAAACATTCGAAAAGCCAAAAAATTTGGTTGTTTATTAGTTTTTCGGAAAGCTATAGCCAACTACACCAGTGAACCGATCTTCCTAGAACGTTTACAGGTTGTTACCAGATATGCGGTGGGTAAAATAGGGTATATTGTTTTGAGATATTTTAAGTGTGCATGGCGTTTCCCAAACAATGTAAATATTTAACATGGTGTTACTTTGGAACTGTAATAGTTAGAATCTTAAAATATCGTGTAATTAACTCCCTTATTAATGTGCATAGTGTAGTAAACCACTTGCTGTATTGGAAGAGTGTGCGTAGTAACTATATATGAAATGAGGAAACATATTATCGTTTGCCTGAGAAACTGTAATGGTTATAGTTTTGAAATTTTGCTTAAAACCCCTTTATTGTAATTGAATTTATAATTTTTAAATTTTGTGATTTTCTCTTAATAAAATAAAATATTTTTCTCTCCACCTCCTCTTTCTCAGCTTTTATTGCTAATTGTCGATTACAACATTATAAATTAGTCTAACTTGGCTACAGTCAGAACGGTGGTCGTGTGTAGCCATGGCGTCAAAATAATCGTCTTCATATAAACATGTGTATTTTAGTTTTGACAGGTTGTATTCGGTAGCCTCCTGCCGCCTATGTGTTTAATGCAACATATTTTACATAAGCAAAGATTTTCATGTCTTTAAACAGTTTTTATAAAAATTATGTTCGTTAATTTGACTTATATTTATTTAAGTATTTTTTATTTTTAAACTTTTTTTTAAGTCATATAAAAAACAGTGTTTAAGATGAAATGGCAGTAGTGACATCTTGAAAAATTTATAATTTTATTATCTACTCCATTAAAAAAAATGTTATTTTCGATTAAGCATTAATAGTAAAAGAAATTAACTTTTTTCGATCAAAAATAAATTTAAATATACACACATACATATATATTTGTTACTCACACTTACAGCTTAATGTCAGAATTAATCTAAATATATAATAAAATCGAAACTCATTTTCTGTCTGTCTTTCTTTTTTTGTGTTCACATCACGTAAAAACTACTGAATGGATTTTCACAAAATTTTGTGAGGAGGTACCTTAATATCCTGATTCCAATATAGGGTACCTTTTTTCCGGAGAAATATCTTATTTCCAAGAGAATGTGGAGAAAAAGCAGTGATAGTACGCAGATTTTATTTACCGATTTAAAGGTACTGCATACTTTAAGGCATCTTTTATTTTTGAAAGCGGAATAACACGGTGGTGCAACAGATGGCGTTGTTTTTAAATAATGACAAAATATGAATTGGAAGCGGGAAATTTTAAACACGGTTGCTGTTTTAAAATAATGTCAAAATATGATTTACTATTTACCAAATAGCCAATTGTATAAAATTTGTATTTGATTTGTATTTTTACTTTGTGGAATTACATTGTTATTAAAATATTTTAAACACCTCTTACAGAGCTTTACAATAATTTTTAGAATTTTAAATAAATTTTAGAATTTTATCTAGGAATGGGTACATTTATACAAAAAAATACGTAAATCTTAAAATTTGGTGTGAATTACTTTCAAAGCAAAATCGAACAAATATTGTTACGACGCACACAACGTGTGTGGGCACAGCTAGTTTGTCATAAAATATTCAATGCAAAATGTATTATTGGTCAAAATAAAATTCAGAAAAAAATCTTTAAATAAAATTAGAAATGAATAATGAATTATTAAAAAAATATTTAGAGTGATAGAAGATTATGTTAAATTTAAAAATAAAAAACTTTTTAAAGTAATAAACTACTCAGTTAAATATAATTAAATGTATCGACAAGCCTTGGTGTAACAGGTTTACAGCTCCAGTTTCGCAAAATTTCTTAATATTTAACCGATATCCTTTCTATTTATCCTTTATTTAAAAAAATTTTATTGGAATAGAGTTAAAGTATTATTCAAATTTAAATTCTAAAAATGATTTATAAAAATCTTATATTTAGGCCCATTAAATATTGCTTTCTTTCCTTAGCAAAAATAAAAAGGAAGCTTTTTTTCTCTATAGAAATTTCAACTTCCTTTGAATAATTAATAACATTTTTGAAAAACAAAAAATTAAAAAAAAAAACGTGCGCAGGTATTTTGCTCTTGGGTGTACGTGTATCATAAGCACCCCTTCAACAACAGTTGTCGTAGTATCAGCATCAACAGTAGTAGCATTAACATAGCATCCATTGAGTTAAATTCTTCTGCAATCACCACCCGCTCCACTTTACTATGTGGCAAGTGGTACAGTACACCAACCACTAACTTTTTGTTAATGATAAAACACAAAACGAAAACGTTAATGGCTACGCATTCATAATGCTTTTTAAGATATTTAACTTTAATTTGAAATAATAAATAAACAAATAAACATATGAAATTAAACATCATGGTCATGATGGAATGTAGGAGAGACTAAATTTTTATATATATTTATTCCTCTAACTCCCACTGGAGCATAGGGTGCCAATAACAGCTGTTCTCCATCTAACCCGGTTTTCAGCAATAGACCTAAGTTCGTTCCAAGATATACCCAGTTGGTTCATTTCGGATTCCGTTGAACGTCTTCATGTTGTGCGAGGCCTGCCAATTTCTCTACCATCTTGTTGAAATGGATTCCATCTAAGTGATTGTTTAGGTACATTGTTGTCGTCTCGACGGAGAATATGTCCTATCCACTGCCATTTTCGTTTACGTATTTCGGTATTGCTACTTCCATTTGGTTTGTCTTTGCTAGCAACTCAGCATTTGTTATCCTTCTAGGCCAAAAGATTCGTAATATTCTTCGTAAGCAGCAGTTAATAAAAGTTTGAATTCGTATTGTTATGTCATTTGTAACCTTGCAGGTTGTACAGCCATAAAGGAGCACCGACTTAACACTTGCTTCGAAAATTCTCAGCTTTGTGGTTTGGCTTATTTTATTATTTTGCCAGATTGGGGCTAGTATGCCAAAAGATGACCTGGCCTTGTTTATCCTTGAGGCTACATCGAGTTTGCCCCCCCCCCCCCCATTTGCAGTAATCACGCATCCTACATAGCAGAATTGGTCAGTTGTGTCAAATGTTGACGGTCATTTGAACTGTTGTTGTACCGATACTTAATGTTTTTGTAAATTGGTAAAATTTAAACTAAATTAGTAAAATTTATTATATGTTTAAATTTAAAAATTTTATAAGAACAATAACATTTTTATAACTCAAATAGAAATTATTCGATTAATATAAAAGAATAGATGATATATTATAATTTAGAATAAAATCGAATACATTTTTTAAACTAAATTTTCTTTTAATTCATTGCGCTCAAAATCGCATTTTTAAAAGAAAAAAATATTTTTGTAACTTGAATATAATTGATATAAGAAAACTATTTATTTATCGAATGGAAGAAATATACTTCTTTGGAATAAAATTTTTTTTTAATAAATATTTGTCGAATACAATTTATAAAACTAAATTTTTTCAATTCATTGCCGACAAGATCGAACATAAAAATGAACTAATAATAATAAAAAAAAATAATAAATAAAAAAATAGTAAATAAAAAAAATAATAAAAAATATAAAAATTATTAAAAAATAATAAAAATATTCCATTAATCAAAGGAAAATATATATTTCTTAAATGAAAAAAATATTCCAATTTAAATTAAAATTTTTCTTTATAAATAACAGTCCAATAGCAGAATAATTTTTTTTTAGATCAGCGCCTTCATATGCTAATTGATAGAACACGGGTTCGATTTCTGCCAAACACTGGGTGTTTTCTACAGACAACTCAGGAAATATATAGTGTTGTTAGAAAATTATATTAAAAAATTTTATATTTCAAAAACTTCAAGTTAAAAAATTATTCCAATAATTTTTTAAGGTTTTTATAAATTTCTGGTGTCAAACACTCTGGACATACATATATAGCTATTGCTGTCTTAAGAAATTGATTTTTAATCCGATCTTTAATTTAATTTTATATTAAAAATATTACATTTCAGAAACTGCAAGTCTATAAATTATTCGAATAATTTCTTTTAATTTTTTTTTTTAATTTCTCGTGTCAAACACTCTGGAAAAGCCAGGAAATATATAGCTATTGTTGTTTAAAAAAAATAGTTTTAATCCAATCTTTTAATTTAATTTTATAATTAAAAATTTTCCATTTTAAAAACTTCAAGTCTAAAAATTATTCGAATAATTTTTTTAAGTTTTTTTTTTTAATTTCTCGTGTCAAACACTCTGGAAAAGCCAGGAAATATATAGCTATTGTTGTTTAAAAAAAAAATAGCTTTAATCCAATCTTTTAATTTAATTTTATATTAAAAAATTTTACATATCAAAAACTTTAAGGTTTTTTTAAATTTCTCGTGTCAAACACTCTGGACATACATATATAGCTATTGCTGTCTTAAAAAAATTACTTTTAATCCGATCTTTTAATTTAATTTTATATTAAAAAATTTTACATTTCAAAAACTTTGAATCTAAAAATTATTCGAATAATTTTATTTAAGGTTTTTTAAATTTCTCGTGTCAAACTCCCTGGACAAGCCAGAAAATATATAGCTATTGTAGTCTTAAAAAATTATTTTTAATTTAATTTTATATTTAAAAATTTTACATTTCAAAAACTTATTCGAATAATTTTTTTAGGTTTTTTAAATTTCTCTTGTCGAACTCTCTGGACAAGCTAGGAAATATATAGCTTTTTTGTCTTAAAAAATGTATTTTTAATCCGATCTTTTAATTATTTAATATTAAAAAATTTTATATTTCAACAATTTCAAGTCAAAAAATTATTCGAATAGTTTTTTAAGGTTTTTTAAATTTCTCGTGTTAAACATTCTGGACATATATATGTATTGTTGTCTTAAAAAATTTATATTTAATCCGATCTTTTAATTTAATTTTTATATTAAAAAATTTAACATTTCAAAAATTTTAAGTCTAAAAATTATTCGAATAATTTTTTTAAGGTTTTCTAAATTTTTCGTGCCATTAATCGAACAAATAAGGGATAGAAATATTGAGAATTTTGAAATAATTTTTAATTAAAAGCTATTTTTTATATCAAAGTCAAAAGTAAAACGAATAATTTTTTTAATTAAAGTTTTTTAAACCTCCAGTAGTTGAGAAAAAATTAAATCTTATTCGAATAAAAAACTAAATTTTAATTAAGAATAAGAAATTTTCGAACTATATAAATTTGTTCCTCAAAATTTATTATCTCAGCATGAGCACAAAAAGCAAAGCTCATAAGACGCTCATTATAATATTTCATTGAATTAATGTCTGTTCATTGTACACGAGTAACAATGAGAGGACACTAATAAACACCAAAAATCAACGAGCTAAATGTGATAAGCTAGCAGAATTTCCATAAGCAAGTTTGAATTCGAATGAGTAAATATTGTAAATAATAACAATGAAGTTGGGCGAGTTCAGGGAAGTTTTATGCTTTGAGTGAAACACGAACACAGTTCGAGTGTAGAAATAAAAAACAAAAAATAGGCTTTTTGTTTTTCATATTTTTTTTTTTTATTAAAAAATTTCTGCACAACTACTAAACAAAATAACACAATGAGTGTTTCGAATATGAGACGAGTAAATACGGCGCTTACTAGTATAGAATGTACGTTTTACTCGATCAGGTTATAATACGAACAGAGCTTTGCTATCTAATAGCATGGTATGAGTAGGTTGTATTCGAATATGAGTAGGTTGTATTCGAATATGACTAGTTTGTATTCGAATATGACCATTTGTTCATGAGTTTATGAGCACATTTATTATATTATTGTATCTACAAATATATTTGAACTAGAAATCAGTGTTCATATCTTAAATCTACAAAACTGTATGAGGTTAAGCCCAGTGCTGGGCCAAAATATATTTTTGTTCATGTTATCACTTTGAATTCACTTCTCTGGCATTAATAAATATATGAAAAATTGTTAATTTAAATTTGGTGATTTTTTAACTTTAATGGAATGACTTGATTTAGAAAAAAGCGAAAAATTTTACTAGAGTGAATACAACTTTTCAATAATTTGCAATGTGTTCATTACAAGTTTAGCGATCGAATATTAAAAAAGGGCCGTTATTCAAATAAAAAATATTTGATTTATAAAGAAAATAAAACTATTTCTTAAAACTATTTCTTAATTTAACAACATGTTTCAAACCATACGGATTTTTAATTTATATTTGCTGAATAAATAAATATTCGAATAATTCTTTTTTTCACTTTTTTAAAATTCAGCATATTCTTGATCGATTATAGTAAAGACTTAATAAGTATTGTGATATTTTTTAAGTTTCGAAAACTAATTTTTAAACTGAAATTTAGTATTATAATTCGAATGAAAAAATATTTTTATGCGAATAAAAAAAAAATATTTTTATTCGTAACAGTTAAATTATTAAATTTAAAGTTCGCATAATGAAATATTCAACTTATTTCAAGCTAAGTTCTTCTTCGAACAAATATGTATTATAAAATTCGGCTCGAAAGTTGATTTTCAGGTTTATATTCGAATAAAAATGATGTTCGTTCGAATAAAAATTATTAGATGAATTGTAGAAAATACTATTTTTTACGCATTATTCTGGCGCTTATAAAATCTTTTTTTTTCAATATTTTTTGTGACCATTTAGCCAAAGTGCATGGCAAAGTTGTCACAATTGAAATTGAAAGCGTACGAATATATTGGCTTATTCTCAAAAACTGCACTAATCTAAGCCTAGCTGAGATGGCAAACTTTTAATTAATAATTTCATCGAAAAACTACCTTTGAAACTTAAAAAAGATCAATGTCATCAAAATACGATTCCACGACTGAAGTGATCAAGATTAACGTCGACACCTAGTGTTGGCTCTTATCCGATGATGTTCTTACCACCGAGTAAAAAGAAAGTGTAGACTAGCACCCCCATTGTATACTTAGCAATATGCCAAAAAAATCAACTTTTTCATTTTCAAGCTATGAATCCCGAATGATTTTATATGTTTCGGGGGTAGAGTCAGGTACCCTACTTGCTTATTAGAATGCCCCTCACTTGTCCTAAAACGGATATTTAGGGTGGCCCTTAAAACTTGGATTTTTTGACTTTTTATGAATTTAACGCATTATTTATGTTTATAGCTACAAAATCAATGTTTTTATGTGTGGAATAGTTAGTTTGGGTTGTAATCTTCCATTTTTGGTTTTTGTTGGAATAATACACTGAAAAAAACAAAGTGGCAAAAACAAAACTTGGAAGTAAGAAAATAGTACTTCTAACATTTAGCGCGGCACAAATTGGGCTGAATATTATGGCTTGCCATGCAACACAGTTGTTAATGACATTAAAATCTAAAATTATGCCGTGGTGCTTGGCGATTGCATTTTTCGTTTACAAGAAAATAAGGAAAATGTAAAAAAAGGCGAAAAAAATGAAAAAAATGGGGTTTTTTGACCTTCATTCACTTATAACTTTTGAAGTAGGATTGTTATCTTCAAGCACCACCGCAGAATTTTAGATATTTTAGTCATCAACAACTATGTTTTCTCCCAAGGCATAATATTCAGCCGAATTTGTGCCGTATTCCAAACAGTACAGCCTATTTTCGACAAATTTTATTAATTGATTAAAAAAACAGGGTGAATTTTTAAAAAAACGTAAAATTATGCTACTGAAATTAGTTATACATTAGTTATTAAGAACATAGACACTGTTTTCACTTTGGGAAACAAAATTCCCTTCCATGTGATAAGTAAATATACTTATATTTCATTTACTCTTGTGATAAAGCGGTATTTTAGCCGTCACCTTTGCGTGCTTATGAATTACACAGCCTCACAAAAATATAAAAAGGTTCTGACCCTGAAAACAGACCCACCAATTCTTATGTATTATGACCTCCTGAATGCGATGCCGCCATAAGAATTGAATTCTATCGTTGGGTTTTCATGTAATTTAGAAGGAAAGTCCGCAAAGTGAACTTACCTAATTTGTAAATTTGACCATGTTAAAAAGTGTTTGTTTAAATGCATGTTACTTTTAAAATTTTTGACAGATTTTATTAAAACACCTCTTATTTTCTTCGTAATAAACCAAACTTAATATTATATAAAGAAATAAAATTTTTAAAAATTTTAACTACCAATAAGTCAAATTTACAAAGAAACCGGGTAGGTTCAATTTGTGGACTATCCTTGTAAATTACAGAAAAACCCAACAATTGAATTCATTTCTAATGACGGAATCGAATTCAGAAGGTAATATCAGTAACAGTAACATCAATGTGGAGAGAGTGTTTGCGATGGCGAAGAGGAACGAGGATATGGCACCTCATAAAGAAATATACACCAGATGTCAGCAAGTTAAGGCCCGGCAAAACAAATGCATTCACTTCCTTTTCGATATTTTGCAGTTCTATCCAACGAAGCAAGATATAGAAAATGGTGTGAAAATAATGAAAAAGGTTTTTCAGGAAAATAAAAAATGGAATGCTGAGGAACGAATAAAGAGATTGGAAGAGATGGAGAGCAAACAACAAGTAAAAAAACGACGTACGGAGAGTAAAATCCTATTTATAAATTTGCTTGATGTGAATGAGCCTATGGAATTATTTAATTTATTAAGTGAACTATGTTATGTCGATGTACAGAGTAATCGGATAACAATTCTTAAAAAGCAAATAAACATGTTGAGAGGTTTAAATTATAAATATCACGGTGAAAAAGTTTGGCAAACAGCAAATTTGGATTTAGAGTCCCAACTCAAAGAAAAGCTAAAGAATTTGCACTCTTATGTAGATCTCTAAAAATTTAAATAATAAAATAACTTGATGTTTTTAAAAGTATAAATAATAAAGATTTCTGTTAAATACAATTCTAGTAAAATAACTAAAAATTTTTTTCGCAAAACTAAAAATGTAAACTTAAATGATCAATTTAATAAAAGTTTCATATATATTTTAATATAAATTTGGTTCTATTTCATTATCTAATAGATCTTTTCTTTCTCATTCGCTTATTTTTTATCCGATTTTCAAGTTTTTTGTTGGAAAGGTATTTAAATTACCTTTCTAATTGTTGAATTTTGTTAGTACAAATTATTGCCGCTAGATGGCGTAAAATTCATTTTTTTTGAAAAATGCATCAAAACACCCTGTATTTGCAAATATTTTGAGTTCATATGTTCTGCAAAAGTACTCGCCATATGTTTTTGTACAAAGTTGCCAAACAACATTTGGTCGAATTCTGGAAATTTAACGGTCAAAATTTTGATTTTCTTCCAGAACCTAAAAATAACGGTAATTTTGTAAATAACGGAATTATAAAAAAGTCGCGGAACAAAAGTTGCTTCTGATACCCTAAAGAACCATTTTCAACAATAAAAAAGTTCTTTTTCGCAAAAAGTCGATTTTGGCATATTGCTATGTATACTACAGCAAACTACGCGATACGGTGCATCTGTGTAACAATGTAGCTCACAGTCACAGTCACATAAAGACATGGCAAGCGTGGACCCATGCTCTAAACTCTTGTTTAGAGGTTGGAGGCTAACCAAACTACTTTCTGTCTAGAGTGCAACAGCACACTTGAACACCAATACATCGATCCAAACCACAACCACCAAGTGAACCCCCGAAGGTAACCTCACCAACACCCAATCACAGAGAAGCGGCTCTCTGTGGGGCTCTTGGTTTCGGTGTTAAGGTATCTATACACGACAAGTTTTTTACATCTGACATGTCAAATTTCCCACTGTAAAACACGAACATGTCGTTTGGGGCTGTTAGAACATTGCCTCTGTAAAATACATGTGAAAAGTCATCTGACAAAATTTCATTTAGAGCATGTTTTATTTTGATCTGTCAAACCATCTGACATCAACAGTGGCAAGAGCAATATCCGAAACTGTTTTTAACTAATTTTGTGTGTTTGACAACAATTATTTAAATCTCGTATCATCGTTTAATGGAAACTTAACTTCATTACATTTATAGTAAAAAAAGAGCTTAAAAATGGATAAGTCGAAAGTAATACTGTAGCGCACACGAAAATAATTCGGGGCAGCAACAAGTTATTTTGCTTGGGTGTCTAAATAGTGAAAAGTCAGACGTAATTGTATATAAAAAATGTTCTGTAAAACAACAATTTTGACAGATATACAGAATTACATCTGACTCACACAGCTAAAGAAATCATATGTAAAAAACATGTCGTGTATGATTAGCTTTACCAGTCATTTGGACACTGGTCGGACCTCGAAAAGGACTCATAATAATATGGATCTGTTCTTTCAGATTCAGGGAGCCCAGGAAGCCTTCGAGTCTGGTGCCCACATTTTTCCCAAGAGAACTTCGTCAATGCTTTTTGGTGCAGTGACAGTTTGTACCCCCGGGGGATATTCTACGACTAATTATAGCCGCTGCCTGGTGTGCTAAAATTTCGAAGTTTTATAAAGACCTGAATGTGACATGGATTAAGGCGGTAATTCTGAAACTCACCGCAAATACATTGAAACCCGCTGGATTGAACTTATTTTTAATTTCATCCTCATTTAATATTTTAATAATGATAATTATAAATTTAGATATGAGAGAGACTCTTTTTAAAGCTTTAAACTTTTGTTTTGGGTACTTAAATATTTTCTAAGCATAAGAATTGTATTAAATTTTATTCTACTGCGGCTTCTGTTAAAACAACAACAACAACAAACATAATGAAAGTGGAGCTCTTTGCTTAAACTTATTTTAATGGCCACTTCTTTGCTTTTCAACTGTTTGTGTGAGATTCTTTGTTAATTTTAAAATTCGTCGTAAATTACGTACAATTTTTGAATGGTAGCCGGACGGCACCTTTACTTTAATGTTGAGTTGTTGTTGTTGTTGTTTTTATTCAAATGCTACGTTTCATTTAACACGGTTTCATTTTACATCTTCTCAAAAGAAGCCCTTCAAAAGGGAGTCGGGGCTAGTCGGCTAAAATTTCTTTGCGTATTTCTATTGCTTTTGTGTTTCTAATGAAAAAAAGGGCTTCTAATTCAGGTGTTTCTAGTGGGACGTTTTTTTACGCTTTTCTCTGAGTATGTGTGTGTATGAGTATTTGTTAGCTATAACAACAACAACCTAAAAGACGTATAAAAAATAAATGAAAAATCCTTAAAAAAGTGTTCATTAAAAAATTTTGTTTGTTTGTACGTTTTCAATTTATGGCGGAGTGGGAAGGGGGGAGGAAGAATTAATGTCCATTCAAGGCTTTTCATTTTTTTGTTAAATTTTTTGTTTATTCTTTTTTTGTAAGTGCATAAGCACTTTCCATTTTATATTTTTCATTTTTTTCCTTAACGCCTTTAAGTGTATGCGTTGTTTTTTTTTTTAATTTTATTTATTTCGGCCAAGAAAAATGACTATGCCTTAATGAATTTTCGCCTTTGAGTAATATCGGTTGGTGGACAGTAGAACAAAATAAATAAAAATAACAAAACAATTAAATTATGGTTAAGAAACAATTTGCTTTGTTTTTAAGAAAAAATCAAAACCAAATTATTTTATTAGATTGGGATACAGATTTATGTAGTGAGAGCAAGGGCCATGTATGTAATGTAGGGGGAATATCGAAGCAGACCACTTCCATAATAGGTCCCTTTTCGACCCCCTTCCGTCCTCTATGACTACAGGCAACCGAAATGTAATTTATGGCAACCTACTTTCATTGAGTCATGTGCTACAACCAGCCCTTAATCTTGACTTTAGTGATTTCAGACTGTCGACTGATAACTGTCGGTCTTCTTTCTCATCACGCAGTCTCTAGTAATAGCTAGCATTTGTTCATGACTCAGGTCCTCCATGGCAACCACATTTAAAAGGCTTCTACCAGTGGTCCTGATTCTTATGCTAGTCAGTGCTGGACATTCACACACAATGTGCGTTGCCGTTTTAGCTTCTTCCCTTTCCCCGTCTCCTCTTCTGCCTGTGCCTCTCACTTAGCAAGGGCTATACTATTGGTGGCATTGTTTGTAGTGGAACAGTGAACCGGACAAAATCACCTTCCTGAGATTTTGGTCAAACCACAGCTAGCACGTTACCCCTCGCAGGTCCTATACAATAACTGTTCATAGGGATCGGTGAAGTTTTCGTGGTCTTCTGGTTACTGCACTATAGTCGTTTGAACACTGGCCAGACCTCGGAGGTTCTTATTTTTCAGTTTTAGGGCCCGTGTAAGCCAGTGTCCTGCACTGGCTAGTATATACATATATGGCTTAGAACCACGAACACACATATTTCTTTCGAACGTTGTAATGAAATTTACAATTTATTTGTTTTCAATTAAGCTAAGTTTTAAGCCCACTGCTCCTTAAGTACACCCCCCCCCTCCAAAAAAAAAAAAAAAAAAATAAAATTTCGCGAAAGTTTTTTTTTTTTTTTAGAAAAAATGCTGAACATTTTTTAATGGATGCCACTCTATGAGAAATTAATTTTTCTTTTTCTCTCTCCTTTGGTCATTCATTTTTTACTCATCTTACTAACCCAAAAAAAAAAATATATAAATAAATAAAAAGAAGAAAATAAAGGACGATGGATGGACAAAATACAATATAAAGATTCCAAAGCATGAATACGTAGTCAAGGAACATTAAAACTAATTTTTCATACAGTTTTTATGTATTTAAAACAGGGCTATACATCACATTTTGTGTTTCCTTTGTATGAAATTTATGATGTATGATTCCTATTAGCGATTAAAGAGGTTCCCTGTTTGCATAGTGATTTGCATGTTTTGTACTGATCGATTTAAGAAAAAAATATTTTTTTTGTAGATTCTTAATTTTAATATTTGTATATAAAAAATAATTTGAATCCCTTGGCTTGTTAATTTTAAAGATTTCTTTAATCGACAGTGACGAATTTTATATACCCTGCATCATAGCAAAGTTAAATACTGATTTTTCAACACTATATCTACTGTTTATACTCTAAGGGTTTCCAAATTTATTTATACCATTATAAAAATATATAAATATATATAATAATAGAAAAAAGATGTTTAGTTTATAATCAACAGTTGCATGAGCAAGCTTATCTATTGGATGTGCTCTTAAGCTCATAAACTCAAACAAGTTTACTGAACGCATGCCAACTGATACATTAATCTTAGTGAGGAAACCTCTATTCGTATCATAAGCGCAATGAGCTGATAGAATAAAACGAACTTTCTATAGTAGTGAGCGGCGTGTTTACTCGTTTCATGTTCGAAACACTCAGGGTGTTTTGTTGTGTATTCGTATAACTTTTGGATAAGGATTAGTGCGTCCGTCTGTGTTCGGGTTGAAATCAACTTTGCCAAGGCACCCGAAGAGATACAGAAAATTTTAGCACACCAATCTGGCAGGCATAGTTTCGAAAAATTCGCTAAAGAAATTCAGCAACATTAGACCACTCAATTCGAGGCAGTGGCACGCCTACCTATAGCTATATTATATACCTATATTTTTTTTAACATTTTTTCCGGTTGTTTTTATTTTTTTTTCGGTTGTAATTATTCTATTTTTTTTGTTAAATAAAATAGACCGCTTTTAGGTTAGATTGCCTTTGATTTGTATGAAAGGCCTTTATAGAGAGCAATACACATCGATACTTTCCCGTAAGAATGTATTAAGCGACACTTTTTTCGAAAATGACTTTTTGATGTGGAACTATACTAAAAGTTAAGCGCCACATTTTGGCCTGGGTTTCGCTGCCCTATCATGGATGCAAAGGAAACTAGAGAGAAAATAAAATTGTATCAACCGCCAAGTTTTCTCACTGGAATAATGTTGCTCCCTGAAATTTGTATTATCCGTCAAGTTTTGTATTATATTATTTGGAAAGCGATTTTCAAAATACATATTATGTTCCTTTCAATAAAATACACTAATAAGTAACTAAATGAGACGTTTTTTTTTTCGTTTCCTGAACAATTTTAGAAATGTCGCTTAATACATTCTTATGGGAAGGTATCAACATAGAGGACCAATGGACCTATAGGCTGCCTACTGGTAACCAGGAACAGTTAAAATGCATATCGGGGGGTCAATATGAGGAATTTTTTTTAAGGATTTGTTTTTCTTTTGTACAGAAAAAATTTCAAATAAAATTTTCCAAAAAATTAAAAAAAAAAATTAACAAAAAAATTTCGAAAAAAAATTTTTACAAATAATTTTCAAAATATTTAAACAAAATTCTATATTCTATGAAAATGAAAATCATGAGTATAACATAACATAATTTTAATACATATTAAGAATTTATATAGAGCAACATGTTTTTTTGAATGCGTTTGATTCTTAAATAGATGAGATCTGTGTTTTAAAACCAATTCACCTAGCTGCATTACACAGATAGACAATATCAGGATACCGACTACAAAGTGACAAAAATTGGTTCCGAGGTGGTGGTGTCACCTTCACTTTCAAGTTGGAAGTATATTCAATGCTTTTTAGAATTGTTTTCTTGAAAGTTCGTTGCGCCCTGACGAGGGTCGGGTATGTATGGGGAAAATGTGTGCAGTTACATGAACCCCATCCCGAAGTAATGACATAAAGGTACCGGGGTGGTGGTTCCAGTGTGGGACCAATATTTGATTGTTTCCTTGAATTTTGAACGGTTTGCTACCTTTGGACCTGAACAGGGGAAAAAGTTTTTTGCGATTTTGACCTTGAAGATGAAGTTTTTTTGATTTTATATGTTCACAATTTTTGTTCTTTATGACAAGAGCTACAACTTTGCCTCAGAGAGTATATCAAAATTTCAAACGGTTTGCAAAATATGAGCTTGAGGAAATGATCATTTTTTTGCAAAAATGACATCGATGCCCCACATCTTTGAGGGCCCATAAAAATAAACCTGGAGGACTTTGGGCAAAACTGGGAGACAGGGGTCTTTTTTTTTTTTTGGTCTTTTATGACGTAGTGGTGTCCGTATATGGTTATTTTGCCATGACTTAAAAAATTACACACTGTGTTATTGTACAAATGAATTTTTAAAATATTTAATCACTTTAGTGAAGGGTATATCAAACTCGGTACGGTCCCATATTATGATGTTACTAATTTCTTGCTGGTATTCATTATTTATGGTAAAAAAGCTACAAGAAAACAGAAAAAATGACTTTAAAACATTTATCTAATGACCATAATGATTAATCAAAACATTGTTTCAGTAGCAGTTTTTGTACTACACCTCCATTGCTTATATATACAATCTCATACTTATGCAACCTTCCAAAAACTTTCAAATCATTAACACACGTTTTTACCCTCAACAGCAAATAAAATAAAAAAAAAAAAATGAAAACTTTACCTTTGTTTAAAGCTCTTCCTGCTTCTGTTTGAAAGAAGAGAAAAATTTAAGAAAAAATGACACTTTTTTGACAAAGTCCATACTTTTTTTAAAGGCTGATTACTGATAAGGTTTGCTAGCGAAAAGTGATTGTTGAGAAACTGGATTGTGTAATTCCTCTTTTTTCCCAGTTTTTTTTATTTTTTTAATATTCATGGTGTGCTCCTTTCGAAAAAGTCACAGGAAAAAGTTTTCTTTTTGTTTTTCTTGGCCAGTAGGTCGTAATTGGCTTTGTTAGAGATTAAAAAGTTTTTGCATCCAAATGGAGTTAAAAGATAAGAAAGACAAAACATTTTAATGATATTAAACGAAATAAGCTATTAAGTAGTGGTTTGAGCGGCATACAACTCACAATCATGCCACTAAATCATAATGAATGAAGGTGAAAGTTTAAAATTGGGTATTCGAACAAATAGAAAGCAAGTTTGGATGGTGTCACAACCTTGTTCATATAATGTGCACAAGCTCTTTCATATGAGAATCAATATCGCTTTTGATTCATTCCAAATTAAAAAAAAACCTCTCATCTTCTTAATGAAAAATTTCGAATAAAATCCTCTCGTCATTAAAATTTCGAAATTCATAAAAGCTGCCTTAAAACCTACTAACTTCGATGTTTCTAGCGCTTGACAGATTTGAAGCAGGCTTTAATAAACTAATTTTTTCTATACGTTCGAATTTTGTATAAGAAATTTAAGGACATTTTTGGATTTCTTTGGTCTAAACAAACATTTTTTTAATTTTGTTTCTTAGCTCTAACCAAACTTTTTTTCATCTTTGAACGTTATACACCTTATTTGACGTATATGGCTTTATTATAAACGATGTATTTTGCGGCTTATAGCAGACAATTTGAATCTACCCTGAGTCTGTACTAAAGCACTGCATGAGCACAAAAACGAAACTCAAATGACGTTCATTATAATATTTCATTGAATTCATGTCTGTTCATTGCACACGAGTAACGATGGGTGCACACAAATCAACACCGAAGTCACACGAGCTATATGTGATGAACTTTGCAAAGTTTCCATAAGCAAGTGTGAATAAGTATGAATAAATGTTGAACTTAATAACAATGAGCTTGGGCGAGTTCAAGCAGTTTTATGCTTTGAGTGAAACAGGAACACAAAGAGTGTGCAAATAAATAACACACAGTTTTTTTTAACAACATTACTTACGTTCATTTTAAGGTATTCATTTTTTTTGAAAAATACAAAGAAACTCTAGTGCAAGCAAAACGCACCAAGCCTTATATAAAAGTTCTACACAACTACTAAACAAAACACACTGAGTCTTTCGAGCATGAGACGAGTAAACATGATGCTCGTTTTACTCGGTCAGCTCATTGTTTTTATGATACGAGTAGGCAAGTATAATTATCCTTGCCTACTCGTATCTATTATAATAGAAGACAAGGTTACGCAATTTCGAAAATAAAATTGAATTTTTCTGCGTATGTGGGCCAAATGATGTCTTCTTATTGGCTAATTATTCTGACTGAGAGTATAACTATAAATTATGAGAGTTTTTAATATAAATTATGACAGTTTATTCGCAGGGTTGCCAATTTTTCCTATTACTTAGATTAATACGTATTTATTTGAAGCAATTTGTTTATTATAGACTTGGCCGAACAACGTCATCTAACTTATATGGCATTTTGTTGGTATATGTAGATGAAGAGTTGTGTAAATTTTGGGCATAATCGGGAAGGGGCAAGGGGTAGTTTCCTTACCCAAAAATTTTGGTTTATGGATATGAAGAGCTGTATAAATTTTGGGCATAATCGAAAAGGGGCACCCCAAACCGAAAATAATTAATTTTTCGATTCGAATATACTTTGAACTTACATTGTTTATGTAATATATCCTTAAAAATATCTGTTTCCATTGTGTGTGGTAAAAATTATTTTTAATGGGACCAATATCTTGGGCCCCAATAGATCACTTTGGTCGCAGTGTCCTGTTTCTTGCCCTTATTAATCTTTTAAAACAAAATTTGAACACAAAATCCGTGAAACAAACATTATTTTTGTCTAGCACTGGCTGGACTTAAAAAGAATATTTTATTTTAGACTTAAGATACGAGTAATTATTGTTAGTTCAAAAATATTGAAGATACAATAAATAAATTATGAAAAAAAAAATCTTTTAAAACAATTTCTCTCTAAATTGAACTTTTACCCTGAAAAGGCAACATCATTATAAAAATCACAAATTCGAAAATTGTTTTCAGCTCAATTTAAAACAGCTTAAATTATTCTGTTTTAATACAATTCTAAAATTCCTACCGTTTTAAAAATTTAAATGTCAAAATAAGAAAAATCCCAAGATGACAAAAAATAAACCCTTGACCATTATTTTCCTTAAAAACTAAATAGAAGAAAAAAGAAATGAAATGTATTGTTATGACAGCCACCGTAACATTAAAATAAAATCAAAATATATAAAAACTATAATTATTTTGAAGGTACCTCAAGGATAACAACAATAACTAGAATAATAATAGCAAATACTTTTAAACCCAGCACGAGGGATAAAAGGTAAATTTTATAAAAAAAATAATTTTGCACAAATAACTCATCATTTCCATATCAAGAAAAAAATAAAAAAAAAGATTTTACAGATTAAAAAAGGTATAAAAATAAAATCAAATTCATTCAGGCCTTAAGTGTTGAGTTGTTATGATTGTCCTGTTTATTTCATCATTGTTAACCTTGATTTGTAAAATATTGTCAAAAAATTAAAATACAATCAATCGAAAATGTTGTTTAAAAAACAAATTTGCATGGGAAATGATAGCACGCACACACTCATGCACGCACACTCACGCAGCTATAAACTTTCTTAAGGATAATAATAAATCGGTAGCAATCAAATGGGGTGTCCCTTTTCTTAGGCTTTGACGTTTATTCTCATACATGTAAAAACATAATCCCATAAGAATGATGGCATACAATTGAGTCCCTTGTTGACCCTTAAATGATTTTTCTTTAAAGCCCTCTCTCTCTTTCTCTCACCATTCCTTTGTTGGTTGTTTGCTTGTATTGGGGTAAACCAAAGGACAAACACTTTTACTAGTGTGTAGTATGTCCGTTACATGTGTGTGTGCTTATGACAAGCATGTTTGCATATGTGTTTCTATGTAAATGGAATTTTCTATGATTTTTTGATGTCTTCATAACGACAAGAAGTGTTAAATTGTTTATTCTCCGTAAAAAAAATAATAAATCGAAAAATTTAATCTAAAAAAAGAAAAGTAAACTAAGAAAAAAAAAAATAGATAACTCTCTAGCAATCCTTGTTACCTACATATACACACATATTTATAATATACTATAGTGTTGATGGCCCCAAAAAGGTTTATTTATTTCATTCTTAGGGAGAATTTCCGTGACAATGTAAAAAAAACGATTGATTTTTTTTTTATCGGCAATAATATTTTGAAATTCTCATGCAAATTATTAATTTGTTTACTTGCCCGTAAAATGATAATCGTTGAAAAATAAATAATTGTTATGCCTGACTGATTGGGATAATCCGTAGATGTATAAATAACAATTCCTGACTTTAATACACTAACATATGAGAAATCATTAACTTTAGAAAAATGTACTATGGAAAGATGCTTATTGTCGGAAAACCGGATATTTTTTCAGAATTAATTATATATAAAATTAAACACTTTTAAATTTATTAGTTTTGCTGTAAATTACACTTAAAGTAAAGCACTGCATGGTCATATAAAGCGAAGCTCATAAGACGTTTATTGTAATAAAGGGTGGTAAAATTTTAAGGGGCCGATGTTGAGTTTTTAATAAAACACAAATTATTTAGGAATTTATTGCCATTTCTTTTTACAGTTGACCCTCTTATAACACAGTACTCTTGCAACGCATTTTCATATTACGTGATTTCAGTCCCTCTTACAACGCCGATATTTCCCATATAACACGGGAATTTTCACATTATATTTCTGTACTATAAAATCTAGAATGATAAGCCATTTGCACATTGTGCTAATTGTGTTGCTATAAAATTAAATTATTTTATTAAATTTGTGTTCCCAGTTTTTTGTATATACGAGCATACTCGTATAACACGCTTTCCTTTAACGCGGAACCACTCCACCGTGTTATAAGGGGGTGACTGCATTTTGATAATATTGGTATCAATTATGGTTCGGCGGCTCCCCTCTTTCTGATGCTCCAAATTTTGGGTGACTCTGAGGCATAGCTGAGGTTCTATGCCGTTAATGTGCCGAATTATCTCATCCTTTAGCTCTTGAATTGTTGCTGGCTTATCGACGTACACGTTTTCTTTCAAATAACCCCAAAGAAAGAAGTCCAATGGTGTCAAATCACATGATCTTGGCGGTCAATTGACATCGCTGCCATGTGAGATAACACTGATAACACCATTGAATTTGTTGCTCATTGTTGTCGACATCCATATCTTGAAATTCGGGCCATAAAAAGTTCGTTATCATCTCACGATAGCGAACACCATTCACAGTAACTGCCTGATTGGCATCATTTAAAAAAAAAATACGGCCCGATGATGCTGCCAGCCCATTAACTTCACCAACCAGTCACTCTTTGTGGGTGCATTGGTTTTTCGACAATCACTCTTGGATTATCATTCGCCCAAATGCGGCAATTCTGTTTATTGACAATCCACTGAGGTGAAAATGTGCCTCATCACTGAAGATGATTTTCTTCGAAAATTGATCATCTACTGTTGCCATTGTTGCTACTGTTGCTCGATTGTGTATCTTTCCATGGTTCAAATTGAGTTAGTCTGAAATTGAAAAATGACAAATTAAATGCAGAAAAAAACTTGATGTTTCAACATCGGGCCTTAAAATTTAAACACTCGATATTTCATTGGATTCGTCTTTGCACATGAGTAGCGATGAGTGGACAATAATCAACACCAAAGACCAACGAACTAAACATAATGAGCTTGCAGAGTTTCCATAATCAAGTAAGATTAAACGTTGAACATAATAACAATAAACTTGCGCGAGTTCAAGCAGTTGTTTTTTTTATAAACTCAGGCATTTAATGCCTATAATAACTGTGTTACTTCTTTGGAAAGGGATAGGAGTAGATAAGACAGATGGTTAGTGTGATAAAGCTTTACTTATAGCAAGACAGTAATTGCACGTTATGATTACTTTTATAACAGCAATTTGACCGATTTTGCATTTTTTTTAATTACAAACTGAAATTTCGGCCTCATTGTCACTGAAACTTTCAACGGGAAATTTCTATGGGTAAATACCAAACCCAACGATTTTCCAGCTTGAAGTATAAGCCATCCTCATCTGTGCCAGCAAATGTTTAAGAAAAAATATAAAAAGTATAAAAATATATCTGATGTCGGAGAGCCTGGGTGCGCTAAAGGCATTAACCTCAATTGATCTAGGATATAGGTAGTAATGGATTATGCGACATCTCCAAATGAACATAGTTTCCACCAGAGTTTAACACCATGATGAGAGTTCGCAGCTACGAGGGTTACGCTGGTAATAAGTGAAAGGACCGTTTAGCCCACCTAGGCGTCTGACGTAGATTTATGGGACCAGAACCCTGTCTACTAGATATGCTATGTAAAAAACTGATTCCTGCAGAGTTGTTTCGTCATTGAAATGTTTAAACAAACAAAACACTCTACCACATTATCTCGGTGTACATTCCAAAGGTTACGATCACTCAATAAGAGTGATTTCAAGCTACTTACAGGATGGCTTGCCGGACATTGCGATTTCCCTTACCATCAATTTACAAACAGGAAACAATTAAACCAACATTTGGGCTGCACAATGAGTAATCGGAAAACGAGCTTTGTGCGTATTCTCCCTTAGGGTCTTTGTAGCAGAACTTCTATTGTCTGTAGGGGATGGGAATGATCTCTCACCGTATAGGGCCTAAAACCTGTTTGGTGAAGGCTATACAAAAGATCCCTTGGGACGCGTTACTTAATTATTATTACGTAATAACAAATAAATTTGGGATTCCACATTCGATTATTAAAAACTTAAAGCTTTCTTTGCAAACTATTATAACAGTTAACTTATTGGCCTTATTGGGAATTAAGCAGAAAAGTTTCCAATGTAACTAATTTATGGCTCTAATCTCAGGATACTTTAATTTGAAAGGTGTTGTTTGAGTTATTTATAACTCCCTATCTATAATATTTAATTAGTTGCTAAACTCATACTTAATAAAGCTTAACAATTTTTTTTGCACCTTTTAATAAATTATCTTTCTCCAGTGACCGACCAACTTCTTACCTTAACCCAATTTTTTTCTTTTGTTTTAAAATATATAAGCTTAACAATGTTGTTGTGCACCTTGGTTGTATTAAATTAGCTGTCTTCCAGTGACTCGACCAACGTCCTGAATCACCAAAAATTTTTCTTTGTTTTTATTTAATACTCCCCGAAATAAATAAAACTTAAATCACAAATTAAGAAAATTGCTTTAAAGTCAAGTATGGGGTAGATTAGTTATAAGACCTAGACTCATACACACACAGAGGAGGTAATTTGAAACCAACTTAATTCAAAATTAAACAAAAAATTTTAAATGAAAATTTTATTATAAAAAATTCATCCTGTGACAGCACGCGTTCATCATTTATTTTCAACAATTTTTTTGTTACATTTTTTTTCAAACAATTTTTTTCTTAAATTTTTTTTTTAAGGTAAAAAACTGGATTTTTTTTTGTTTAACTGAAAACATGTTTATTTGAAAAAATTCATTAAAATAATTAAATTATTATAAAAACCATCAGCAGCTTAAGTTAATGACTCGAGTTTTTATACATATATAATTTTTTTGTTTAAATTCCAGCTGAGAACTTTTTTTTAAGGTGTGTTGATGGTTATTTTTTTATATTAAAAAAAAAAAAATCTTTTGTTTGATAAAAAAATAAATGTAGCGTAAAAAACAAAAAAAAAAAAAAAAATGAAAAAATCTGGGTATTAAAATCATACTGTTCTGAGAGGGTTAAGGTTAAGGGTTAAACTTTTGAAACGTTTAAATTTCATATTTTTCAAAGTTGTTTTTTTATGACAACTGCTTTGAAATCGGTAACCAGAAAAAAAAAATATTTTTAGCCGCCTGCGGTGGTAGTGTAGCCATATTAGCTGCGATAACATAAAAATAGTCGTCTTTAAAAACGTGTATGTTTTAGTTTCGACAGATTGTAGTCGGTGGTAGCCTGCTGAAGCCTATGCGTTAGCATAATAATGTTGAAAATTATTTTAACTAAATGAGAGTTATTAGGTCTAATAAGAAACATTGAATCTTAGTTGCAACGGTTAGTTTCTAACTTGTGGTAATTTATAACCTTGACGGCTTGAAGTACACTAATCATCTTTCATTTGTCTTTAGAAATCTTGTTATTTAGAGGGAATAAAAAAGAGAGACTATGTTGCGTAATAGAACGGTTTTTTGTCGAAATGTAATATAATTTATCTAAAATATACATATAATTTATCCAAAACCCACGGAATCATCAAACTCACCTCATAATTTATAACTCGCGTACATATGTATGTACATACAGATATTGTTTTCTTTTGAACTCTTCCCAACACACAAAGAATATTAAAGCCATTTTCAAACTATTACACTGAGTATCAAGACTTGTCAAAAACTTAAGTCCAATGAGAAAGTGTGATAATGTGAACAAAATGTGAAATAATACGGAAAGAAATTTGTTATCCCATAACACCAAACCATTTTTTTTTTGGGGTTTTAAATTAAATGGCCAACACTGGTGGGTTATATTGCCAGGGTTTGTAAACATGTACGAGTTTTTTCCGGAAAATCCAGCCGATCTGTGCCTTTGCACAGGAATTAGGCTCGCCAGTGTCCACTCCTAGAGTATTATTGGTCTCCACCAGTATCAATCTTAGTTTTTTTATTGTTACTACACCACGTCAACAAGTGAGGTTACAATCCTCACTTGTGAGTTTTAATTGGTCGTCCACCAGGTTCTATCATCCAATTATGTATTTACTTCTTTATATCATGTAATTTTGAGTTTATTTTTGGTCTCCACCAGGTTCTTTCATCTACTTTTTTTTAAAACGTTTTTCCTCTCGTAAAATTATGTATTTTTTTTCTCTTTTTTTAAGTTTTTTCCTTCCAATTGTTGAAATATTTATAAAGGGTGTTTTTTATATAGGTATAGAACTTTAATTTGGCATTACTTTTCAAGATGGAGACCGATTTAACAGCTGTCAAGTGATTTATTCCCAGTTTGGTTTGTCAATTCATCATGAATAGACTCACGCCTGAACAACGGTTGCAAATAGTGCAATTTTATTTCGATTTATTGAAAGACACGTTTGGTGACCGCCTAATTTCACGTTTTGGGACCCGTGAATTGGCCTCCAAGATCTTGTGATTTAACACCCCTAGACTTCTTTCTGTGGGGCTATGTAAAGTCATTGGTCTATGCGGAGAAGCCACAAACGCTTGACCATTTGGAAGACAACATTCACAAATGTTGGAAAAAGTCATCGAAAATTGGACGTCCAGATTGGACTTTATCCGCGCCAGCTGTGGCGGTCATATGCCGGCGGTCGGATAAATAAAATTCATGTCAATCGAATAATCCATCGTTGTTTTATTACAACTTAAAGTTCTATACCTCTATAAAAATCACCCTTTACATACATACTGTTATTTTAACAGTTTCACATCTTAAAAAACAGAAAGTACAATTATATAAATGTACAGTTGACACTTATCGACGAAAGCATGTGGTTAATGGAAAAAACCACTAAAAACCATAGTTCGATACAGTTATCAGAGGCTAACCATTAGCCGATGAGAGAGTGAGACGCAAGACTCTCGAGGTGAATTTATCAGAATCAGGACTGATTGCACTTAACAAATCATGACGATTACGATTAGAGTTATTTATTAAACCGGAGCTGCTTTTCGACTGCCCCCATCCATTTTTAGAAAATTTTCTAAACGATAACATTTTTCATTTTATCAGGGTTGTGTTTTTTTAAGGAAAGAACAAAGCTGAGGGAGTCGCAGCCGATAGTTCGCCGCCGTCGATGATATTTTTTCTTTGTCTTGCACCTGCCTTAAATTGCTATCAGTCTTATCGCCTATGTATGTACTTTTTTTCTGCCATGTCTAGAAATTGTTGAATCTACGTATTATATTATATTTTTGTTTTGTTTTTTATTTTTTATATTAACCGACACCTCTCGGCTTTTTTCTTTGTTGATATTTTTCATTTTATTTGAAGTGTGTGATAGTGTGAAAACGAAATGTTATGTTACGTTAGATTTTTTGAAAATTACTTAGTTCTTATTTAATTTCTATCTTACAAAATCCAATGAAAATCTTAATACTCAGTATTATAGTGTGAAACGGGCTTAACGAACAAAACTCTTGATTTGCTTTCTTAAATTTCCTTATAAAAATTATTTTAAAACTGCTTTGAGCTAAACTGCAATTAATAATTAAATATTTTCATATGATGTTTATTAAAATATAAATATTAAAACAGGTCCTCCCTGAAATAAATAAATTCAGTTGTACACACACACACACACACTCCATTAATTTTACAAGGAACGACGCGAAAAATTGTAGAGAAACTCATTTAAATTAAAAAAGTGGAACACATTTACAGCTGTGTGCCAAAGTCATACGCATTTAAAAATTTTGTGGGGTGTCGTTTTTTTCCCTTCTAATACACGAGTATACACCTTAACTCTATAAAACATTAACCCAGTCGCTCGTGTTTCTTTCACCCATCCTTTAAAAAAAGAAGAGAATGAAAACAATGAGCATCATTTTTTTTTTTTTTGGGATACAGATTTTTTATGCATAAATTAAAGTGCTGCTGACATTAAATAATTTAACTAAAAGCAAGAAAATGATAAAAAAGCAAAGTAGTATTGATCGGTGTTGTTTGTATTTATAATTGGGAAAATGTGAGAGAAGCATAACCCAAGGGAAAAGACGAATTCAATGTACCCTACATCGACTTAAAAGAACATATTTATGACATCTTTTGTTTGAAGTTTCTAAGAAGATTGTTTTAGATTTTTTAACACTGGTAGCATGAGGTTTATTAAATAAGCCCGTTTTGGCTTCGGAAGTCTAGTGAAATAATCAAAATGACTGAATATAAAACGAGCAAAGCGTGAAAAGTGTCTAGAATATATGTATTTCTTGATAAAAAGTCGATTTGAATTTCATGCTATAGAATGCCAAAATATAAATAAGTAGGAGATCTTGTAATTTCTAAGGTAAAACGACAAAAAGAACTACATAAAAATCAAGTAGTCGAAGAGCACGGTACAATTTGAGCACACCACAAAATCCCGGAACAATTTGATATATAATAAAATATTCGGGAATAGTCTTGAACATCATCATGAGCGAAGCCGGATACTCCAGCTAGATTTTAATTTAAAAAATATTTTAATTTTAAAGAAATCTTTATTGAAAAATTATTTTAATTTAAAAAAGTATTTACATTTTTCCATAAATTGACAATTTTTATAAAATTTTCCGCAAGATCTGAGAAAAGTAATTAAAAATTATCAGCCATGACACAAAGCTAAATTCCGTTCGGAAGTGGAATTGATTCCGTACTTTGCTTCGCTAGAAAACGAAAAATTTTTCGGAATGAATCCACTTACAATTTGCAATGTGGAATTGATATTTTTAGCGTTTTTTAGCCATTTAAAATATTTAGGACATCGTTTTATTAAAATTCTGCGAAATATTTTATCAATTTACTGCTGTAATTAAAGATATTACGAGTATTTTTTTGTTAGATTCTTTTCCGACTTAACAACACAAATATTTTTATGGCCTTTCAAAAAATTAATTTATTCAAGCATTTCAGACATTTCGTTCGGTTTTAGTAAATTGAAAAAATACAAAACCACTTTTTATGTATTACATATTGAAATATAAGAACTAATGTGTCAAAACAAAAAATAGATGCTTTGAAAGATAATAAAAATTCAAGAAATAAGTCGGCAAATTATTAAATTTTTTTGCTACTCTTACATAGAACGTACGCTCCAATATTGAAGACAACTGCAGAATTATCAGCTGTCTTTTCTTTGCGATCTACAAAACGTAAATAAATCACCTAGATACATCGGTACACGAAGCCTAAGTGTCTTATAAAAATGCAATAAAATTCTAAATTTAAAAAAATCAGCAAAAGATTTAAGTTAAAAACTTTTTACTAAGTATCAGTTATAAGTGTAACTGAATATTTAAGACATAAAAACCTTTTTTAGCACGGTTTATCACTTCACTTTCATAATAAAATTCAAATAAAAATTAAAATCTATTTAAAATCCTGCATTACATTTTGTCTTATCGGTCGATTTTTAAAGACTAATGTCTCACCTACAAAACAGAAAAAGACACGTATAAAAATTCGTATCCAATCAATAGTTATGGATTTTGACCACTGTGAGTCGTAGAGTTTAAAGGTATGATCCAGAACAATATCCATTACTAATATTTCTATAGAAGAAAAATACGGAATCAAAGCCACTTCCGAACGAAATATAGCTCGGGAACATGGGTGATTGTATTGCTACATTCATTTTTATGTTGCCGCATTAAATGTGGTTTTGTATTTATTTCGATTTAATGAAATCGAACGGAATCTATACCAGCTAAAACCATTCCGATCGAAATGGTAACTACGGAATCATTTCAATTCCGAACGGAATTTGTGACACAATTTTAAAATTTTCAATAGGGGTCATGCTCCATTTACTCAGAATCTCTTCTTGTGCTTCCTTCTTAACATATCCGGGGTTGTCCCGCTAAACATTTAGGCAAACCTAGAAGTAGAAATTAAATATCAGTAAGGGCCCCACGAATTAATGTGGTCTCCTGGCAAATGCTCTGCATGAATGGACTCTAAAGCAAAGATATAATAAATAAGGTGTTAAATAAATAACGAAATAGATAAGTAAATCTATATATATATCTATAATAAAATAGTAACTCATTTCCTGTCTGTCTTTCTTGTTTTTGTGTTCGCATTACGGAAAAACTAACAGAATTGTGTGAAGAGGTACCGTAGTATCCTGATTCCAATATGGGATACATTTATTCCGCAAAAATATTTTATTTTCAAGAGAAAGTGGAGAAAAAACCGATTTAAAAGTACTGCATATTTTAAGGTATCTTTTATATTTGAAAGCGGTATATTTTTAACACGGTTGCGCAGCATATGGCGCTGTTTAAAATAATCGAAAAAATAGGAATTACTTACTACCAAATAGCCAATTGAACATTATTTCTATTTAATTTGTATTCAAAATATTTTGTTATTAAAATATTTTAAACACCTTTTACAGAGCTTTAAAATAATTTTTAGAATTTTACAATTTTGTATAAATTTTGAGGATTTTATCCAGAAATGGGTAGCTTTAAATAAAGTAAATACGTAAGAGTTTGAAAATTTGGTCTGGATTACTTTCACAGCAAAATTAAACAAAATATTGTCATTACGCACACAACGTGTGTGGACTTAGCTAGTTTAGAAATACAATAATATTTGTTACACCAAGTTTACTCTCACTAGATCGGCTACTATCGGCTACTTGTTAGATTGTGTCTAACTTGTCTTCCTAGCTAAGTCGAGCGAACTCTGGATACCTGAAGACATTCATTTTTTTATTTACCAAACAGGAGCACGAGTATTCAGATATCGGTGGACAAGAAAGCCACACGAGGTCGGTCTCTAAAAGAACTCAGGTTTTTATTGGACGGAAGAGATGGACTTTAAATCTTCTCTGAGGCAATAGCCTCTCAGCACGAAGTTCGGAAAATTGCTTGGATATAATCAAATTACCATTAGCTGGTTAACTGCTTTATTGAGAGGTTATTATTATTACGATAATAATAATAATAACCTCTCCATGTTTAGGAGCTTAAGGTTTCTACAAATTTGTTAATCGATTTGCCGGTTTTACTAAAACATTTCGGCGCTAAGTTGTTTGTGGTCTTCCACGTCACATACCTTGTGGATTTCAAGCTAGAGCAGCATGAGGAGGCTCACCGTAAGGTTTTCGCAGAGTGTGCCCAATCCATCTATATTTTCTCTTTTTTATTTCGGCGTTGATATTCCGCTGGCGAGTAATTTCCATTGGTCTTTGTATGATATGGTTCTGGGCCAACATATTTGTTGGCAACGGTTGATAAAGCCCTTCAGTCTTGTTTTCGTTTCTTCGGCAACCAACCATGTATCTGAACCGTAGAGGAGCAGAGATTTCATGCAGGCATTAAAAATTCGGCATTTAGTTGCAGAGCTCATGTTATTTGAACGCCATATATTTTGAAGTATGGCAAACGCCATACGAGCCTTCTGTATCCGACTTAAGATATCTTGTTTAGCTTCTCCGATAGTTGAAACGACACTACCCAAATATGTAAAGCTATTGCCGTCTGCTATGTTATGGCCGTTTATAGTGAATGATATATCGTTGGATGATTTAATTCGCAACGATTCTGTTTTGTTTATATTGATTTTAAGGCCAACCTTTATAGACTCTTACTGTAATTCGTCTAGTTTTGATTGCATGTGGTTGTGGGAGTGCGAGATTAAATTTATCCATGAGATTCCCCGCTTGTTGGTAGCACTGTCAAATATTTTTAGTACGCTATCCAGAACAGGATGAACAGCAGGTGAAGTACCGTAGGTGGAGTTGAATGGTTTACTAACCTTGTCGTTGTGAAAAACTCTGCATTTGTCGCCGTCGTAGCTGTTAAATTTATAATTTTTTTTGGTACTTCCAAGTTTTCCAATACGTTCCAGATGTATTATGCCTTTTCGTAATAGATAAAAATTTCTTACAGCGCACTGTTGTATTCGATGCATTGCTTTAGTATAATTCGCATTGTATTAATATTGTCAATGCACGATTGGTTTGCTCTAAATCCGGCCTGTTGTTTTCGCAAAAAGTGGTTAAGTGGGCAGATAATGTGGTTTGATTGTTTTTTGGGATCTTTATACTATAACGGAATCCTGCCATTGGAATCTTTTCTGTAGTCCACATATCGTTAAATTAGGGATGTAACATGTCGGTCATTCAGGTGGTATCAGCTGTTAGCAATTCAGCTGGGTGATCATCTATACCAGCAGCCTTTTCGTTTTACATAGAGTCTATAGCTTCTTTTATTTCGATCCTGCTAAGCGGTTCAGTATTTATTACTCTGAGGACTGAGACGGTAGAGCAAATACTGTGTAATTATCGAGTATTGGCTAATGCGGATTACAAAGGGTATCTGAGACATATGCTTCTTTTTTTAAATTGGCTAAAAATACAGCATTTTTTTTAATAAAAGCATAAAAGACAATGCCGCTCGAATTATATCGAGTGTGTAAAGTTTGGCATATTTCTCGCGCTCGAATTAAAGCGAGCCTTCACAAAATATTTTTTTTCACCATTTAAGGGTTTTAATCAGTTTTAAATTAAAGTTCAATTAATTTATTAATTGTTTTAAATATATATTTGTTTAAAACATACCAACAAAATTCCAATTAAACAATTAATTGAATCAATTAATTATTTAATTAAATTTTAATATGAAACCAATTAAAACATTTAATTGGTGAAAATAATTTTTTCTGTGTTGTTAAGAGTTCATGTTACAAAGTTTCTGACCTACTAAATAGACCAACACTTTTATAATTAAATTTGTTTTTGTAAATCTAATAAACATGGAATTTTAAAAATGATTTTTAACGACAGTGATGAAGTTTTAGCTTTTAAGAGAAGCACTACAGAAAAAACCCTTGGCGTGTGCTGAACATGTGCTCTGGTTTAGGGTTTGAAAAAGAGTTAAATAACTTTTCCTTTTTTTTTTTTAAATTTAACATACAAAATTAAACATCAATGTGTGTTTTTGTTGAAAATCCATAAATTAAAAGAAGCTGGTATGCAAATTTTTTCTTTTTCCGAAAGAAAAAAAAACAAGGGGTATCAGTAGCAATTATTCTACGCGTAACCCAAACTAAACACGCGTCACCCTTAATTTTTTGTTTTTATCAAGCAGTTGAAAAAATAAAAAAATCTTTTAACTCTGGGTGAGGTTTTGTTTCTTCCACAGAATTTAAGGGTGTCATTTTTTGTTTGCTATTCGTTCGTGGATGTCATGAGTTATAACTGAACTGTGTAAGTGAGTGTGCCTGGAAAGGGTTTAATATTTCTCTACACGTCTCGAAGAAAATTTGCATATATTTTTTTTTTTTGGAAACCAAACAATAGAGCACCTTTGTTGTTTTTTTTTTTTTGGCTGTAACTCTTTTTTTCTTTTCTATTATTCTTTTGTTTGGCGTAACCTTTTTTCATGCATTTTTCAAATTTCTAAAATTATGGGTAACATATCAATTTTCCTTTGTCGTTAAGGCAATGCACCGGATACGATTGTTGCGTATAAAGCTGCATCATTCTGTTTTATATTTATTGTCTGTGTTGATTTTGAATTTAAATTTTTAAACGTAATTACATTTGCATATTGTTAAATTAACATTTGCATGAGTGTAAAGAGCAAGAAACATGAACAAAAGAGTTGCTTTGTTTCCCATGCCAGAGACAGTATTAACAAAAATTACCTTTTATTCTAGATAAAGCCAATATTATTTAAAAGGTGTTTTTGTAAGTACTTTTGACGTTACGCTGAAGAAAAAATCAGAGACTAATTGTACAGGAAATAATTATTTAAATTGGTTTTCATTCATCAGCTGCCTCAAAATGTTGCATTATCAGCAGTTTCATATGTATATCTTTTAGAAGATAAGTGTGCTTCAAGTTAATGTAATTATTTGTAAGAATTGACTTAAGCAATCATTACAATACTTTTGCTTTAACTTCGACTAACAGCTTAAACAGCCAAATTTTACCTGAAATACTAACCCCGGTGCGCTTTGTTAACCCCACCATCAAAAAATGAAATAAACACTTGAAAGTAAAAGTATGGTCACACTTTAACTCGAAACAGCACGTTATTCTCAGAGTAGTCTAAGCCAAATTTAGAGGGTGACACTAATGTAGTTTTCTGGATATAGGATAATTACTTTGTCTGTGGGGTACCCGCACCTTTCGTCCTAATTACCAAGCTTTAATTTGAAAACACAAGCTATTTTTCAGTTACAAATTTTCAACACTCTACCTATTATAGTTCTCTAGGTTGACGGCAATAATTTTCACTTGATATGTGAGGTATGACGCACAGTGGGGCAGAATCAAAATATTTCGGAAATAATTGAGCGATTTGTAAAGAGCTAGGCTGATTGATCTAAAATTGACATGGGCTTAGCACTTAGTGGACACTATCCAATTGCCAGGGGTGACGCTATGTATTTTAATCTATAAGTTATCTTTGAAAATGAGCGAGTTATAAGCAACATTTTTGATTTTTCGATATTCTCGTCGAGTTTTTTCAAAATAAGAAGAACAATTTTCAGCAAATTTTTTTGAGTTTTTTCCTTTAGTTAGCGAGCAAAAAATATTGTGGCGAAATTTCAAGATTATACGGGTGGCGCAAAAATAACCTTCCGATGTTTTTTGGCTGTAATTAAAAAAAAAAAAATGAAAAATTTTGATTCTTCTTGTGGATTATTTTTATTTGGTCTTTTAATTTTTTTACATCAAGTCGAGAATATGATGTCATGTAAATGGCCGCCGCCACAGTTGATTGTCATTTGAGCCTTTTTTATGGCATTTTCCATCACTTTGGCCAAAACTTCCGGCGATAGGTCCTCACATTCTTGACGGATATTGTCTTTAAGAGCTGCAAGAGTCTAAGGCTTGTTGACATAAACCCGCGACTTCAAAAAGCCCCACAAAAAGAAGTCTGCAGCGGTCAAATCAGGCGATCTTGCTGCCCAGTGCAAATCGCCAAAACGGGAGATTAGGCGCCCGGGAAATGCATCCTTCAACATATCGGTTGTGGCACGTGCAGTGTGTGCCGCTGCACCGTCCTGTTGGAACCACATGTTTTCCAATCCCAATTCATCAAGTTGCGGCAAAAAGAACTCGTTAATCATTTCTCGCTCACCATTCACAGTAACCGTTTGGCCCGCGACGTCTTCGAAGAAAAAAGGTCCGATGACTCCTCCAGCGAAAACAGCACACCATACAGTGACTTTGAGCGGGTGTAATGGCTCTTCGTGGGTTACACGCGGATTTACAGTGCCCCAGAAGCGTAAATTTTGCTTATTTACGTACCCGCTAAGATGGAAATGGGCCTCATCACTCATGATTATTTTTGATGAAAAATCATCTTCCTCTTGGTGGTGATTAAGGATGGCTTGAGCGTATGTTAGACGCGATTGGCAGTCAGCAGCTAACAGCTGATGCACCGTCTGGACTTTGTACGGAAACATCTTCAAATCTGTTACCAAAATTTGCTGTAAAGACCGTCGACTGATACCCATTTGCGTGGCACGTCGTCTGGTCGATGTCGACGGCGCTTCCATGACATCCTCGGATACAGCAGCAATATTCTCTGCAGAACGGCTACTCCGTGGTCTGCCACGCCTGGCAGCATCTCGTGTTGTGCCAGTCTCTTCGAGGCGAGCGGCTAAACGTCGCAGTGTTTCACCAGTAGGCGTTGGACGGCCAGGAAATCTGCGACGAAATTCACGTTGTGCCAAAGTCACCGTGTATTTCGCAAGTGTTTACTACACAAATGTCAAAACAGAATTGACATTAGGGGCCAATCACAAAATTTATAGCATTTTCTGATAGGAGGATTACTTTTGCGCCACCCAGTATTTTTTCTGAGTTAAAAACTAGACGATTTTCAATTTAAAAATTCTACTGTTAATATAACAGTAGCATAACATAACATAAATCAGTAACATAAACTGATAGAAGTGTGATTAATATGTTATAACTCATATTTAGAAGCACATAGTTTTGAACGTAAGAAAGATATTGAGCTTAATCTTTTTTGTTTGATAGCAGGCTACCTCATCTCTATTAATATACACAAAAAAACTATAATATTAGGAGAAAATTTTAAAATTCGTTGCTGTTATATGTTAAGGCGTACTCTAATCCTTTATTTTCGTTGAGGAGTTGTTATTGGACAGGCAGATAAAAAGGCAGATAATTTGTGTCCTATTATTTACTTTAACCGAGGTTGAGCGGATGTGTGGCTTAGTTGACCATCGTAGAGCAGCGAAAATTTTTGGTTATTTTTTTATCTTTCCTTTTACAATTATATATCACTCATTTAGAGAAATGTTTAATTAAGTAAAATTTCCATTAGTCTGACAGTAGGCGTAAATTGATAGGGCACCTTTGAAAAAATCATGCTGTTCCTAGATCCTCTAGCTTATATAGTATAAGAATTACAAACTATATAATTGAAAGCAGCGCTTTCAAAAATCGAAATTTTTCCGCTATGGCCGCTATGTGTGACGCCCACTGATCCAACGTAGCCACTTTTGCTTAAGAATGCTCAATGACTAATGTATCGGCAAACCCCAAAAAGTAACGGCCAATTGCAGTTTGTTTTACTCTCTCTAAGATAATGGAAAGTATGTTAAATTTTCATCATGTGAAGTATCTGAAGTCCAACAGTTTACTAAGCAACCACCAGTATGGTTTCCGTAGGGGGTGCTCTACAGGGACTTGCTAGCTTTACTTTCGGAAAAATTGCGTCAAGCCATTCATCATTTCGGCAAAAATAAGGTGTTGGCTCTAAATATATCCGAGGCATTTGAGAGAATGTGGCCTTATACGCTTCTGTCAAAACTTATTACTTTTGGTGTGGGCAATAATTTTATATCGAGCTTCCTCGGGGATCGCACTATACGAGTTGTTATAGATGGAATTTCATCAAACAAGTTCAAGATTAATTCGGGGGTACCACAAGGCTCTGGCTCTGGCTCTTCTCCTATCCTATTTCTTATTTTTTTAAATGTCCTTCTATTCTTTTGCAGATGACAGCAGGATTTCTTATTCGTATTCATTCTGGAAACGGCCGATCATTTTAGAGATTGGGGCCAAGAGGCAAATCATGAATGATACAATATCGTAACAATAACTGATTGGGGCCAGACTAATAGAGTCGATATTTAAAACGCATTCGAGTCCATATTTAAAACTTGATTTTCTGACGACCGCATACTTTTATACAGTCGTGTCATTAAGTCGAAAAGAGCAAACAACAAAAAGTAAGTAAGAGAGACGCCATCGTGCTCGCTGACATTCGTCTTTCCTCTCACAATAACAAAACCATGTGTTGGAGAACAACTGTTTTAAAGTGTCGACGAGGACTTAATAACTTAATAAACACATTGTTCAAGTCTCAAACGAAGCCTTTAAGTGCCACGGTTTTTTGAAACGGTGTAGAGATATTACATTCCAACTGATCTCATTACTATTTATACCACCTATATTCGGCCAAACATGGAATACAACTACTATTTATGGGCCGGTGCTCAAAGTCTGTTTTGGAGCTACTCGACCGCGTGCAAGAGAGGGGGAAGAAGCTCTTAGGTGAGAGTAGGGTAGCCAATTTTTTTTTATTCTTGTGAACATCGACGCAATGGGGGCTATTTTATTTTTACTACTATGGATTGTGGTCTAATGAGATTAGGAAACTCGTTCCAGATATCCGCACTTTCTTTGCATTCAACACGCTTTTCATTAAGAGCTCATCCATTTGTGTTCGACTGGCCAGTGAATCATATTATGCATTAAAGAGAAAATATGTTGTTTAGCCGTAGAGTTCGCATTTGGATTCAACTTCCTGCAGGGTTCTTTCAATGTAGGAAAATTCAAACCGCGTGTCCACAAACACTGTTGCCTGTTTCTTCCTTCCCATAACCTACCTTATCCAATGTAAAAAAATGTTGCCAAAAACCATCCATATATTTTTTGTTAGTGTTTTATTAAAGTTTTAATATTCTGTAATATGCTTTTATTAACATAATTCTCATTAAGTTAACAGAATTTTATTACTTATGGAATATTTTTGGCTTTTCTAAAATTAGGAAAAGGGTATCCTGAAGATCTGGCATAAGCAACCAATTATAGGAACTAGCTTTTTCCATTTTAATTATAAAATATTAGCATAATATTAAATCTATACATATAATAAAATATTAACTAATTCCCTGTCTGTCTGCCTGTCTTTCTTTTTTGTGTTCGCATCACCTAAAAACTACTGGATGGATTTGAACAAAATTTTGTGAGGAGGTACCTTAGTAACCTGTATATAGATTTAGAATTTTATATAAATTTTAGAACTTTTCCTAGGGAAGGGTACCTTTATATAAAGTAAATACGCAAGAGTCTTAAAATTTGGTGTGAATAACTTTCAAAGTAATATCGAACAAAATATTGTCAGGATGCACACAATGTGTGCAGGCACAGCTAGTAATTAATATGAAAAACTTAGTTATAGATCCTAAATTACATAATGATAAATATTTACTTTGTATGGAACTTACCACAGGTAGCTAGTTTTCTAATCCGGTCAACTTTTTGCACGTCAATGCACATTACACTGTGCAACACGGAAAAAAATAACCATATACGGACACCACTACGTCATAAAAGACCAAAAAAAAGACCCCTGTCTCCCAGTTTTGCCCAAAGTCCTCCAGGTTTTTTTATGGGCCCTCAAAGATGTGGGGCCTCGATGTCATTTTTGCAAAAAAAATGATCATTTCCTCAAGCTCATATTTTGCAAACCGTTTGAAATTTTGATATACTCTCTGAGGCAAAGTGAAAAACTTTTGCGGCTACCTAAGCGCTACCTAAACGGTGTTAAGAATCATTCCTAGGAAGTTCATATGTTCTAGAAAGTTGTTTATTGAGATCTTAGGTTCATTTTTGAAGTTGATTGTTTCCTTGAATTTTGAACGGTTTGCTACCTATGGACGTGAACAGGGGAAAAAAGGTAAAAAAATTGAATTTTTTAAAGTTTTTTGCGATTTTGACCTTGAAGATGAATTTTTTTGGATTTTATATGTTCACAATTTTTGTTCTTTATGACAAGAGCTACAACTTTGCCTCAGAGAGTATATCAAAATTTCAAACGGTTTGCAAAATCATGATCATTTTTTTGCAAAAATGACATCGAAGAGGACTTTGGGCCAAACTGGGAGACAGGGGTCTTTTTTTTGGTCTATTATGGCGTAGTGGTGTCCGTATATGGTTATTTTACCATGACTTAAAGAATTACACAGTGTGTTATTAATCGTTAAAAAAACATCTCTCATAGCTAATCAGGATAGATCAATCAACCAATTCTAGAGTGAGACATTTAAATCACTTGAAGGCCGGTAAAGAAGGACAGCCGGGCATTCTTTATTCCCTCAGAGCAACTTACCGAAGTGCATAAAGTTTAAATTAGAAAAAAATACTTTTTTGAAAATACTACTTTTTTTAAACCGAACTTGGACCAGCACTTAGAGATGAACAACATGAACGCTTTACATTGTACTACAATAACAAAAATTTTTGATTTAAACTTTACCACATTGAAGGTGACAGGGAAGACCTCTGCAGGGAGTTAATTCCATACGTTTGGCTAAACAGCGAATTTTCCCAGTAACAAATAGTGCAAATAACTGGCAAACCGATCAACAGATTCCTAATGAAACATCTGCAGGTTAATTAGTCTCCATAAAAATATAAAATAAATATATTTGGATCTGAACGATTTAATTCAGCTTTCGCTTTAAACAATTTTTTTTTGTTGAAACCATTTTGAGTTCTCATTTAAGTAAATGCAGATGTCGTTTAACCCTTTTCTTCTTTCCTTCCACACTTGACCAATAGTGAGGCAACTGAAACTCGTTTCTTAATATTAAATAACAACAACAACAAAAGCAAAAGTGAGTAAAAGCAAAAACAACAAAAAGAGTTAAAAAGATGTCCACGAACGACCACACTACCCTACAGAAACCGGTTGCAAGTTAAAATTTTGGAGCAACCACCATTATCGACATCGTCATTAACATCACAAAGGAACTTACAATAACAACCAGTATCTATGGCAAAAAGCAGCAGCAGCAGCAGCATCATCATAAAAATCCTGTAAAAAAAAACTTGAAAGCTACAATGAATGCAAATTAGTTGAAATTAAAAACAAAAGAGACGAGCACTTCAGCAACATCATGATGATGATGATGATGATGATAAAAAAGGAAAATAAAAACAAATTTGATATTAAAGGACAATGGTTATTCTGAGGAATGGCAATAGCAATTACAAAAACAATGTTGAGCGCCATTGTTTTAAAATGTTTATCGACCGAACCATCGCCATCGCCACCACCAACATCAACTTCATTATTTGTAGTATTACGTATCTCTTGTACATTTACAACAGTTGTTTGCCACGTTAAAAGGAACCCTTTTGATAAGAAGCAAGAAGCAGAATACATTTCATTTCATTGCTTTTTTTTAAATTTATTTTCCGTGAATAGAAAAGTTTCTTTACGTTTTTTGTCCACGAACGACCTTTACGAGTTGACACAGTAAATGGAGGCAGCAAAAACAAAACAAAAGTGTTTTTTTTTGTTGTTGTCTATGTTTTTGGTTTCTTTATGCTTCAATTACACGGTTCATATGACTCTGAGGAATCAAAAAAGGAGTTGTTTAGGTTATTTTAAATTCTCGATTATACACTTGACAAAATAATTGTTAATAAACAGGAAAAATCAGCCAAAATTTTAATTTGCCTCGATTTCTGCTGTTCAGTGTAGCCAGCGCAAAAAACAAAAATAATAATTGACCATTCGGGGTTAGTCAAAATGGAACACTCCACGAAAGATTATTGAATAATATTTACAACTAGTTGTGCCCACACACGTTGTATGCGTCCTGACTATATTTTGTTCGATTTTGCTTTGAAAGTAATCTACACCAAATTCTAAGACTCTCACGTATTTACATTTTATATAAATGTACCCATCCCTGGATAAAATTCTAAAATTTATATAAGATTCTAAAATTTTAAAAATTATTGTAAAACTCTGTAAAAGACAGGCAGGAAATGAGTGAGAACAGCTTACTAAAGGGTGATTTAATTTTAAGGAGCCGATGTTGATTTTGAATAAAACAAAAATTATTTACAAAATAATTATCATTTCTTTTAATTTTGATAATATTGGTATGGTTCAATTATGTATGGTACAAAGTGTCAGCCAAATGGCCGCCGAGACTTCGGCAGCACACCTCCTTCCAATGCTCCAAATTTTCGATGACGCTGAGGCATAATTAAGTTTTTATGTCGTTAATGTGCTGAATTATCTCATCCTTTAGCTCTTGAATTGTTGCTGGTTTATCGACGTAAGGTGTACGTACGTCTTTCAAATACCCCCAAAGTAACAAGCCCAACGGTATCAAATTACATGATCTTGACGGCCAATTGACATCGCCACCACGTGAGTTAACACGGTCATTGAATTTGTTGCGCAAAAGAGCCTTTGTTTCAATAGCTGTGTGGCAAATCGCACCGCCATGTTGCTACCAAATATCGTCCACATCCATATCATCCAATTCGGGCCATAAAAAGTTCGTTATCATCTCACGATAGCGATCACCATTCACAGTAACTGCCTGACCGGCCCACAGTGGCTGAAAATCGTTTTTCGTTGGCCAAAATTCTGTAACTTTTGAACCGATCAAAATATTGAAATAATTTTTTTTTAATGGATAGATATTTAGCTCAGCTTGATTCAGTTTTAATTACATTAAAATTGATTGAGGACTTTTTAAGGAATTCGAGGACAAAGTTGAACATTTTAATTTTTTTAACTTTCAGAGTGAAATATGGGTTTATTCTGTGTGTAACATAGTAAAATATCCCTCTAAGATCCAAAAAAGTATATATATTCTTGATCAGTCTTGATGAAATCTAAGACGATATAGCTATGTCCGTCTGTCCATACGTCCGTCTGTCCATCCGGCCGTCCGTCCATTCGCCTGTCTGTATGAACACGATTCAGTCTAAAGGAAAAGAGCTAGACCCTTGAAATTTGGTACATATATATCTTGAATGATAGGGCAGGCTAAGTTCGTAAATGGGCCAAATCGGACCAGGGGGAAAAAAAATCCCCTAAGAAGAACTAAACCATCCCCTGAAAAACTACACATTTTTACAAGTTATTTTGTAAATTTGTTAAGCAAATGAAACATTTTTATGTCAAAGAAGGTTCAAGGTCTTTACCCTGGAGCCAGAAAATCATAAAAATTTATTTTTGGACCCCGCCCCCTTTTTGTGGGCGTTTATATAGCATATTATATGAAAAATAGTGTCAATAATTAACAAATTGTATTACCTAAGCCTAGATTGCATAAAAAATTAATTTTTAAGCTTTCATGACGAATGGAAAATGTACTCGGATCTTCTGCGCTACCTTCACCTTTTTTTGGGTAAGCAACAAGAAAATATAATTTTTATTCATTTGACTTAAATATTAATTGCAAATATTCCATATTTTGTTCTGTGCTATTTCTGTTCTTTAGAAGTTTTTTGGCTTCTTCATCTAAATCCCGATCGTCCACTTCCCATTGATTTCGAATATTGGATATGAACGGATCTGACGTTGCCAATAATATATTAAATAGATCTTCATTTGTTGAATTCCGTGAAATTTTCCTAGTATTGTGCTCTCTATAAAATATGTAATCCTTGTTCCTTTTTTCCTGAGCCTCCTCTGATAGATCTCCAAGTGGCACCAAATGATATTTAAAAACATATTCACCATGATAAAGGATTTTGTGAACTGTTGCAGACATATTTCTCTATGGGTAGTTAGTTGTATATATTTTTGCAGTTTCCTTAGCATAATCTCCAAATTTTCTACAGTCAATTTCTTCATTGCACGCAAGTACTTCTAGTATTATTTTAAATCTGAAAATAAGGTTGAAATCCACTCCTGTTATTTCAGATGTTGTTTCTGGATCTGAAAAGAATCTTCTTGCGGTATTGCCATCATTTCAGTCCACGTTTGCGATATTCATCTTGAACATGTTTCTTTTTTGAACTTCTTAACTCTTTGTTGGTCACGTTGTTTCTTATTGATCCTGAAGACCCGAAATCCAAATCATAACTGGTTTTTAGTATGTGTTCCATAAGTCGTATTCTTGCGTGTAGTGGTGATAATCCAAATTCATATGCGTCAATATGGGGTTGTTTTTTAACTGTAGTGGTTTAATGTCGCAATTATTATTATAAAATTGTTTATGACTTTGGTTGACCCTAACATTTGATAACAGGTAAATTTAGAAAGAGATCATATGCTTCCTGTAGAGCCCATTGTGATAATTTTATTACTTATTTTTTGCTGATCAAAATAAAGCCATTAAACCCTTTCGAAGGTATTATATTTATTTTTTTAGTTATACTTAGCCTAAACTAAAAAAAATAAGTGAAAATTTAATACACCATTGTATATGAATTTTTTTCGAGTAATTTCATTAAAATGAAAAAAGTGTTCTACAGGCGGCTCGTGGCGGATGCAAAAGTATATATAGCCTTAAAGAGGACACTTTCACCTTTCTCGTGGTTGTATACGTTTCTTGTTCTCTTTTGTTCCCTAGAAGTTCTATTCCACTAAAGTTTAAATTTGAGGAAAATATAGTAGTTTCATAAATATTTCATAACGCCCCTAATATTAAACGCTAGAGCTGTGTCTACTTACAACAACTAAAGACAATAATCTTACCAACATTATAAAAAAAACCGCAGACCATTATCGATGATAGCTTGCGAGTAGTAACCATTTAATTTTGATAAAAAACCAAAGAAAAACACCTTTTTCTGAAATTAAAAAAAAAGTTGAGTTTGACAGCATGCCACGTCCACAATTATCAATATTTTAACATAATTTTTTGGCTACCTTAATTTGGATATATTAACTACAAAATGACGTAAAAATTTTAAAAATCGGTGACAAAAAAAAATTTACTTTTGGCCAACGAAAAACGATTTTCAGCCACTGTGCGGCCTCATTTTGGAAAAAAAACGGCCCGATGATGCTGCCAGCCCATAAACCGCACCAACTAGTCACTCTTTGTGGCTGCATTGGTTTTTCGACAATCACTCTTGGATTATTCACCCAAATGCGGCAATTCTGCTTATTGACGAATCCACTGAAGTGAAAATGTGCCTCAACACTAAAGATGATTTTCTTCGAAATTTGATCATTCGTTGTTGCCATTTCTTGACACCATTCTGACCATTGCTCGATTGTGTATCTTTCCATGGTTCAAATTGAATTAGTCTGAAATTGAGAAATGTCAAATTAAATGCAGAAAAAACTTGACGTTTAGGTGTGGTTCACATTCAACATCGGCTCTTAAAATTTAACCACCCATTACTTTCAAAAATAAGGATGCCTTAAAGGATGCAGTACCTTTAAATCGGTAAAAAAAAAATCGTCGTACTTTCACTACTTTTTCTACACTTTTTCTTGGAAATAAGATATTTTTGCAGAAAAAGAATATCCTATATCCTGGTATCAGGATACTAAGGTACCTCCTCACAAAATTTTGCTAAAATCTATCAAGTAGTTTTTAAGTGATGCTAACACAGACAGACAGGAAATGATGTACTGATATAGAAAATAATAACTGAAGGGCTGCTATATGTTTCTTGTTCAAAATGTGTTGGAATATTGATTGCACTCTTGTAACTAAACGAGAGAGAGAGAGAGAAACTGGTCGTTTGAAGACATTGAAAGTATTATCCGTCAAATGCCAGTGTTATATAGAAGCAGTGCGTTAGTGTGTTCGAAAAAGTTCCGAAACTTATATTCGAAATCGTTTCAAAGGCGCTTGCCCAGTGCAAATCTGTGTCTCTCTGCCTACGAAATTCTATTAACACAAGAACTAAAGCAAAATGACCATGCATAGCGAAAGTCGGATGAAATAGTGCTATAGCCATGGTGCAAGAATATTAGCCTAGATGCATGAGCAAAAAGTGCAAGATCATTAATGTAATCTAGTAACCAGCACATTCCAGCTATAATTCAGACTTATCAGGTAAACTTTCTTTCTTCTGTATTGTGAAGTGAAGAGAACTAAACGCCGCGGATATTCAAGCTGGTAAAATGTCAAAAGTCAATCTCTGAGGTTAATTCTGCAGAAAAGGGAGAGAGAGAGAAAAAGGTGGAGAATGTTTGTGAAATGGAATTCTGCAGCAAAAAAGCGGAGACGTCTTGAGCTTGACAACTCTAAAAGCTACCCACGAGACTTCTAATGGAAAGCGAAAAAGTCTTTCGGGAAGAGGCTTAGCAACGGACGATCTGCTGTGGCTTTCTTGCAACAGTTATGATAGGTTCAACTCTGGCAATATTTAGCTGCTTGTAAGCACGTTTAAGTAGTGCTCATGAAAACAAAGACGAATTTAGGTCTAATCGGAATTCCCTACATTATTTAACTGAGCTGATGGCAGGCAACGGAGACTTAAAATATCAACGTACGAGATTAAGATCTATAAAGTTGTTGTTTGTGGATTATGACTGGATGAGGCAGCGGGCTGGCATTATTTTGAGAACTACATATATAAAATTATTCAATGTCGGAATTTTAGCCTGAAGATAATGATTACGCGGACTCAGAAAAATAACTCGACAAAAACTTAGCATTAATTAGAAATTATTTAAGCAGAAAGTTACTGATTGTTCGAAAATGAGTGATGAGTAAAGTAGTGCTGGCAAACTATTGATTAGTGGGTACCGAGTACTCGATACTCGATAATTTTTTTGGGTAGTCAATAATTTATTTAGAAATAAATTTGTAAAAATATTTGACAACTACGACGATAAATTTCCTCTGCTAGTATGTAAACAGAAGTATTGAGTACTATTGAGTACCCAAATGAAAAGTATTGAGTTGTATCAAGTAATTGAAAGTAGTAGAAATTGCCAGCACTAGAGTAAAGACGTCAGCAACTGCAGAATGGGCAATATTGGGCAACAAATTATAATAAATGTCTAGTTTTTTAATGGCATCTCTGATTCCATATAAACCTTACATAAAATTTGGAGAAGAATAGAAGCAGACATTAGCGTAGGAGGTGATATTTTGTGTGTGGAGGGGGGGGGGGGATATGTTGGCAATACGATTTTTATTATAGAATAATATTTTGAAAATAAATAATTATTATAAATTAATTATTTAGGCTTAAGTTCTTAATTATAAAGAGATAAAGAAAAATTAGACACCAGCTGAATGTATTTTCTAGACAACTACGCCCGTCATCAGCACTCTTCGTATCTATCTACAAGGTAGTTTCAATTGTTATTAATTTTCTATTTAAACAAACTTATCAAAGAAATAGGATATGAGAAAATGCATTCCACTCTGCTGGTGTCTAATTTTTCTTTATCTATATTTATTTATATTTATATTTTATTTATAGTTCAAATAAAATTCATATAATAATTATTATAATTTTTTAAATTTCTGGGAGGGCAACAGGAAGTCTGGAGGCGTATTGCAGCCCCAGAATGGCCTTTCTACGCCAATGGAAGCAGGTGCGCTTGTTTGTTATCAATTTAGACCTTGTAGATATTAGGGGTGGGCTTCACTTTTGGTTTAAATACGACAATGTCGTAAAGATATACCGATTATAGAGACAATTTAAAACGATACGATTCTCCAAATTATGTTTTTGGTTGAGTAGTAAGCACAACATTGCCTAAAATATGAGTTATCTCAAACAATTAAGCAGATATTTGATTTTTTAAATTAAAGTTATAACTTTTATAACCTATTTTGGTATATTTTTTACGATATTTTTTTATGTTGTAGTTAAGGATAAAACTTTAATTTGACTGTACTTTTTCTATGGCTATTGGTTAAATTTTAAAGTAATCAGACTACCTGTTTAAAAACTACAATACAATACTTTTATTTGTTTGGCTAAAATTCCCACTGTGCAGGTTCATTTTCTTAGGAGTTTATATGGAAGATGTAGGACTTAACCGTAGAGAGTTAACAATATTGTTCAGAAATATATTTGAAGAGTTTAAATTCCAAAATCTTAACGATTAGAGCTTTTGACATGGATGTAATGGTCTTAAATGGGTAATTACATGTCAAATCAACAAAAAAAAAATTGTTTTCAAATTTACCACTTCCGATTTTATTGATGCCAAATATAGATATAAAAAAAAATTTGTTAAAAATTAGTTTTTTTTCATGATTAATATCAAATTAAAGCGTATGAAATCCCCTTTAAAATGAGCTATTACTCAACTTTCTAGGGCTTATAGAACTGGAATTAGAATATATTTAATCCTCGTGCGCATATGCAAAAAAGCGACATTTTCCCACTTTTATAACCCTATAGCTAAAAAACAATAAGAGATTCAATTTTTCAAAATTATATTTTAATTCAAAAAGTTATTCTATAAATAACAAAAGTTTCAATAAAATCTGAAGTAGTAATTTTGAGTGCCTTGTTGATTTGACGTGGAATTACCCAAATATAGAAATTTAATTGCTTAAAATGGTTTTACACGGCGTGTGTTTGTCATATGACTTGTCAGTTTGATAATCCATATGTAATTTCATGTGTTTGTCAAAATAGACATTTTACATACGGTTTATAATTTTTGCTTTCAAACGTACATATGTAATTACATCTGACATAATCTATTATATGTAATTTTTCCGCCACACAGTTTTGTATTGCTAACCAACACCAGCTGATGCAAATGTGCAAACGTAGTGCTTTTGCCACGCTTTTAGTGCTTTTGGTACAACAAAAAACCTAAAATAGCAAAATATCAAGTTGGCATTACATGATGTCAGATGCTTTGTCACATCAAAATAGAACACGTTCTAAATGAAAAATGTCATATGTATTGTACACATGGAAAATACACATGTTATGTTTGAAAGGGTTTACACGACGTGTATAGAATTTACACATGGAAAAGTGACAAGTCATATGACAAATACACGCCGTGTAAAAACACTTTTAAATGTAAAGTGTTTCACTGTGTCTCAGTGCTTCAATTATAGGCTATTTTTTAACTCCTCCAGCCACATCTAAAATGAAATGAAAAATATGGCATTGATGACCATGTTCAACAAATAAAACGAATTAAAATTCCCATTTTCCATTACAAAATAATTTTCCACCATCGCGGCAAAACTCGTGAAGTGATAGGCAAGGCAAATAAACAAAAACAACAGCAACATTATTGAAGATATAATCTAAGGCAGGTTTTAACACATTCCCACTCCAGCTACTACAAAATGAGAATGTCATTACGGTAAGCGAGTTAAACATTCTTTAGTGAGTTCTCATTTTCCATAACACTCTTTCTATTGACATTTATGCGTTTTTCTTTCCTTTAATCATTAATGGAACTCGTGTATTAAAGAAGGGAATTATTCTGAAAGATAAATTCTTTATCACAAGTTTTTTTCTTTCTTCTAAAATGTAAAGAAGTGAAATGATATAAAATTCTTTTAGGTTGTGTTTTAACTTCCCTTTGACTTTAAAACAGAGTACGAAAATAAATATCGCTCTTTGCAGAGAATAAAACAAAACTGAAACACATAGACAACAGCGGCTACACCGCTACACGGCTACAAATCCCGTTAGCTACAATCGTCGCCATGTAGTCAGCTACTGCATTATGTTGAAGACGACAGCTACATACTTCAAAACTATTAAAATATTGTACAAATAAATATTTAACTTATAAAGAACTACTTTTATCATATCAAAACAAATAAATATATTTGCTCAAAACCTTTTGATTGTAAATGAATTTGTATTTTTAATTTTGTTACATTTTCTTTTGTTGAATAAAATAAAATTGTCGCAAACAAAAACAGAAATTAGCCTAAGTTGACTACAGCCTCAACGGTGGTCGTGTGTAGCCATGTAGCTATGATGTCGTAAAAATAATCGTCTACATATAAAAGTGTGTATTTTAATTTGTGCAGTTTGTCGTCGGTATCCTGCTTCGTCTATGTGTTTAATGCTTTAGTTTTGTATTGTTTTGCTCGCAACCACAAATTGTACATTAATTTAAACAGAATCATGTAGAAAAGAAAGCAATGAGTACAAAATAGAACCGTTTTGAGAAAAAACCTTTCGCAAACGTTTCCTAAACGATTTGCTCGTTATGATAGACAATGTATCAAATCGGTATATAATTTTTTTTTTAGATTTTTTGCCTTAAGCACCAATAAAAATTAATGCAAGAAATTAAAGTTTAAAATTTATTAATTTACCTCTAGCTTGAACGCTACAATGGCAAACGGAAATAAGAGCGGAACGCTCTATCATGAATCGTAAATTTAACTTATTTTGTTTAAAAAAATCCAATAAATTGAAACACAAAGTAGAAATAAAATCGTTAGATAAAAAATAAAGGAACTAAAACGTCATCACGATTCCCCAAAAAAATAAACAATGACAGTCTGAATGCACACAACTTCACTCCTTAACGCTCTGTCAAAATCGGATTTTTTAATCGGATTTGGCAAGAAATGGCTACGTTGGTTGATCACTTTTCGACGAAAATCACCTCAGTAGATTCGTCAATAAGAAGAATTGCCGCATTTGTGCGAATAATAATCCAAGAGTGATTTTCGAAAAACCAACGCACCCACAAACAGTGACTGTTTGGTGCGGTTTATGGGCTGGCAGAATCATCGGGCCGTATTTTTTCCAAAATGAGATCGGTCAGGCAGTTACTGTGAATGGTGTTCGCTATCGTGAAATGATAACGAACTTTTTATGACCCGAATTGAAAGATATGGATGTGGACGATATGTGGTTTCAACAGGACAGTGCCACTTGCTACACAGCTAACGTAACAATGGCTCTTTTCCGCGACAAATTCAATGGCCGTGTTATCTGACGTGGTGGCGATGTCAATTGGCCGCCAAGATCATGTGATTTGACACCTTTGGTTTTCCTTCTTTGGGGTTATTTGAAAGAAAAGCCAGCCGATAAGCCAGCAACAATTCAAGAGTTAAAGGATGAGATAATTCGGTACATTAACGGCATAGATCGGCAGAATCGCCATGTAGTAAATGTTAATTGATTTATTTATTTTAACTTCCCTCTAACCCTTGTATTTCTTTTAAACAGCTGAAAGGGTTCCAGCTAAAACTTAGGCGTTCAAAAGAACTGCCAAAAGAGTTGAGACTTCAAATTAAAACAAAGGCTTGATATGGCCGGATTAAGTCGTTAAGTCAAAGTCTAATTTATTATTTAAATTTTGTTTCTTATATACTACTTATGTTAGTGTTTAGAATTGCACTCAAATAGAAATATGTCACTCAATTCAAATACAATAATACGTTGCACCATACGTAAGTTATTGATATGGTACTCGCGGTATTTATGGTGTCAGCATTATAGACTTGTGTGATACACTACAAACCTTAATTATGCCTCAGCGTCATCTAAAATTGGGAGCATCGGATGGAGGTGTGTCGCCGAGGTCGCGGCGGCCATTTGGCCAATATTTTGTACCATACATAACAGAGCCATACCATATAAAAAATTAAAAAGTTTGTATCTTTGCATGTAACGTTTTGTTTGTTTTCATACACTGCTTTAAGCCCTTAAACAGGGGAACTTAATTCACAACAATCTACAGTGTTTTTCGTCCCACGTAAAAATGAAATCCAATAACTCGTTTCCATTCATTTGCTTGCAATCGTCCGCATTGAGTCTTGCCAAAGATATTTTACTTAAATCAAATAATCTTTGAATGATTTTATATTTGTTTTTTTGTTTTGTGAATGTAGGTGATGAAGGTAGTTTAGTGATCTAAAGCAAGGTGTTATCTTATTTTTATTATTCGTTTTTTTTTGCTTTACTTAAATATAGAGAGTTTGTTGTGCACTAGAATCTTGAGTAAGTAAAATATTCTACATTTCATTGTCCTTCCTAATTGTACTAAAGGACAAACTTAACAGTGGTTAATTACAACAGTATTCACTGTAATTTTGAAGAATACAAGCAGGTAACGGAAGAAGAAGCCTATACCTAAGGCGATGTGGTAAACGGGAATTCCCGGGAAAAAATCTCATAAATTTTCGGCTAATTTTTCGGGAAACGGTAAAATGTTTAAATATAATTTCGTTTTAATAGAACAGGCCTGGTATTAATGCATATTTTTTATCTCTCATATATTCATATTCTTTACCTGAATTTTTAATTTTTTTCTGTGTTTTTTCATTAATAGTTTTACCCATAATTGTTAAAGCCTTTTTTATTTATTTGTTTTAATAAGTCTATTTTAGTAAGAAAATTTAATTTCTTAAGGAACTTTTTTTCCCATGAAGCCTGAAAATTCCCTGGAATGCAACTATATTTTCCTAATCTCCCGGGAAATGAAAAAGTCTGGGACATCCCAAACCCTAGCCAAAATGCTAAAAGCCTTATGGATATTGCAAAGTTTTGGATAGAGTTAAAAGCAATTATTAAGCAATAATTATGTTAATAAAACAAGTATGAACATAAATATTTCTATGGAATTGTGCTTATAGCAGGAGATCGTTCTGAAGAAATTTGGATAAAAATATCCAAATTGAGGTTCTATGTCGTCAATGTGCCGAATTATCTCATCCTTTAGCTCTTAAATTGTTGCTTTCAAATAACCCCAAAGAAAGAAGTCCAACGGTGTCAAATCTCATGATGTTGGCGGCCAATTGACATCGCCACCACGTGAGCTAATAAGGCCATTAAATTTGTCGCGCAAAAGGATCATTGTTTCATTAACTGTGTGACAAGTGGCACCGTCCTGTTTAAACCACATATCGTCCAAGTCCATATATTCCAATTCGGGCCATAAAAAGTTCGTTATCATCTCACGATAGCGAACACCATTCACAGTAACTGACTGGCCGGCCTCATTTTGGAAAAAATACGGCCCAATGATGCCGCCAGCCCATAAACCGCACCAAACAGTCACTCTTTTTGTTTTGGTTTTGTGACAATCACTCTTAGCTTATCATTCGCCCAAATGCGGCAATTCTCCTTATTGACGAATCCGCTAAGGTGAAAATGTGCCTCATTACTCAAGATGATTTTCTTCGAAATTTGATCATCCACTGTTGCCATTTGGGGGATTAATGGAAAGCGAAGCGCAAGAAAATTTTTAAATTTGTTTACATAGCCACTCCTTTCTTAATGTCAACCTCACCTAACTCACTATCTAAAAGACTTGGTGTCCCCTGTCGCCCTAACGAGGCTCTGACGTCCTACCTTGGGCGGGATAACCCTAATATATTGTATGGCTAAATACCTACACACTTCTGCACGCATGGTGGCGATGTTGGCAGCCCCAACACCAGGATCGCACACTGTGGTCTAATAAGTCATACGTCTTAAACACCAAAACAAGAATAAAAAAATGGGCCTATGCTCCCCCGAGGAGTGAAAGGAACTTATATATATATACTGTTGCCATTTCTTGCCACAATTCTGACCATTGCTCGATTGTGCATTTTTTCATGGTTCAAATTGAGTTAATCTGAAATTGAGAAATGTCAAATTAAATGCAGAAAAAAATTGATGTTTAGGTGTGGTTGAACATCGGCCCTTAAAATTTATCCACCCAATATATTATATTTTTTAGCAGTATTACCTAAACGCCCCCATTAACTAAGATTTTAGGAGCTTTTTAAAATAGGCTGATGTTGCAGCTTTATCCCCCACAACACTTTTTTGGGGTAAACAAATAAACGAAAAGCAGCTTTTATTGCTAACCAAAGGTTGGCTGAAGCAACAACAAATATAAGCTGGTAAATATTAAATTAAAAATATTAAACAAGAGGAAAGCTTTACGAAGTAGTAGACTTCGTTTTTACCAACTATAGATTGATAATTGAATACAGTTTTTCTCGTATTTCTTTATCTGTGTTTGGTTGGTTAAATAGATGATACTTACAACTAAAACATTACCCAATGTAGATAGATACGAAGAGTGCTGATGACGGATGTAGCTGTCTAGAAAATGCATTCCATTCTGCTGGTGTCTAAAATAAAATTTTTCTTGTAATTGAAATTATTCTTTCTTAGAGAGAATAAAACAAACTTCAGCTTGACTTCAATTTTCATCTGCATGTAAAATAAATAATAGTATTTCAAATGTTTTCTAATCTTACTAATATTTTTTACAGCGCCCTCCTTCGCCGGCATTACTCTATAGAACTATTAATAAAATAGCTATACAGCTTTAAAAGTACTGTGCCTACTTGACACCAAGGCGCTCCAACACTGTTTTAAAAATAAATAAGACTGAAGCTTTTCTCTATTCTATTTTCATTTATTTCATCACACAGTCTTACCTCTACTCTATCCATTTCCCAAAGAAATTACTGCCTGTGTTACTTTTATTTATAAAAATGAAAATGAGCTGCAAAATTTTTTGCTTGTTTGCAGAAAACACTGCAATTCTTTAGTGGGAAATGAACCTGCAACCCCCAGACTGATGGACTAGCATACTACCAACCAGTATATGGAGGGACTCATTAATCGAAAAAATATCCACCATCATACATTTCACTGCCAAGCTTTGAATATCAAAAGCAAATCATTTTGAATCAAACAGTTGCACTGACCCCGAATTTATACTCATGTATTCCTAACCACTGTTCTTAATTTTTTCCAAGTTACTGTTACTGAATCTCATCAACCTACATCAGCATTCGGTTTGGCATACAACAAAACTAAACAAAACCCGAGTAATTTTTCTGTTTAATTCATTCATAGACACGCACCGGATTAAAAGTGGTGGGTTGGTCTGTATTTCATCATAAAGGATAATGGTTTGTTAAAAATTTCAAAGACAAAAAAAAAAGAAAACGAAAAGTTTACAATTTGTATTCCTTCCTATTGGCAGCGTGTGTTTATGTTTTGGAAGATATATTTATTTAAGATGTTTTCTTAGTGGCAAAATAAACGATTGAAATTTTAATTAGATTTTATTTTGTTGGAAAGAGAGAAAAAGGAATATTTTCCACAAACCACCAAAGTAAGTAAAAATGGGTAAGTTTTAACAAAAATTTTTTAAAAATGTTAAAAAATTGCGCAATTGTGGTTTAATATAAACTTATAATTATGAAATATTGAAAGTTCGATATTTAAACAACGCCATCTGTTGATCAATCGTACAAATCTCCTTTGCTTTGCTATAAGCATTCAAATAAACTGACGCACGTTGGGTTGAAATTCCCAATAATGGCTCTTAATTGAAAATTTATATTTTTTTATAAATTAATCTATTTCAGGTCATAGTAAACAAAATTGTGCATCACTAATTATCTTTTTTATTTTTCTATCTTATCTAGTTTTCGAGTTGTGCGTAGTCAAAGTTGAAGTTTTTTTTAAGCTTTTGAAAACAGTGGTAAAAACTGAAAAAAATTGTTTTTCTTAATTAAATTTTTGTATTTTCCTAGCATAAAAGCAATATTTTTTCAATGGAACCTTCAACTTCAGGTATTTGGAACTCAAATATGTATCTCAGTTGTTGTAGAAATATTTTTAATATTTTTTTTTTTTTGAAATTTGGTGTAAAAAACAAACATTTTTCACTTTTAAGTAGAAATTCAAATCCGGTTTAGGGTAAAAAAAAGTTTTTTGGAATTTTCTATGATATGTCTACTTACAAATCATATAAAACCATTTTGCGGGTTTTTTGCTCTAAGAAGGAAAGAAAAAATTGTTTTCTATTTAAACATCAAAGAAAAATTCGTGTATGCTTAAAGTGGTTTTACACGACGTGTATTTGTGTCATATGACTTGTCACTTTTCCATGTGTAAATTCTAAACACGTCGTGTGAACCCTTTCAAACATGACATGTGTATTTTCCATGTGTACAATACATATGCCATTTTCTATTTTAATGTGACAAAGCATCTGACATCATGTTATGCCAACTTGATATTTTGCTATTTTAGGTTTTTTGTGGTACCAAAAGCACTAAAAGCGTGGCAAAAGCATTACGTTTCCATCTTTGCATCAGCTGTGGTTGGCAAAATTATATATTATAGGTTATGTCAGATGTAATTACACATGTACGTTTGAAAGCAAAAATTGTAAACCGTATGTAAAATACTTATTTTGACAAACACATGAAATTACATATGGGTTATCAAACTGACAAGTCGTATTACAAACACACGTCGTGTAAAACCACTTTTAACAACGTGAATAATTGTTTTTTAACTTTCTTTTTGTTTGTTTCAATTGTAAATGTTTTGTTTTTTATATCGTGGTGTTATTATGTCTAAAAGTGATGTGAATAAAACCACATCAAAAAAATATAGATCGAGTTCAGACAAAAACTCGGACTTATAGTTGACCAACAAAAATCGACGTTGAACTAATCAAAAAGTTATATACTATTTTAGTTGCTGTAGCGTCCGGTCATCAGATTAATGTTGAAAAATTTACTTTATCGACTGCAAAATACTTTGTTGAAAAATACCCATGATATAACAGGTCTCCCACTTTATATAAATTTTTATTACATGGTCCGCAGATTATTACTCATGCACTGTTACCTATTGGCCAGTTATCGGAGGAAGCACAGGAAGCTCGTAATAAAGATTTTAAATCATACAGAGAACATTTTTCACGGAAATGCTTTCGTGAAAAGTCCAATGAAGATATTTTCAATAGATTTTTAATTAGCGTATTACACAACAGGTATTGGACCTTCTATTATTATCTGAAATTTCTGAAGAAACTAATTCCGATAATATTTATTTTTGTGACAGCGAATATGAAGACTAATAGTATTAAACAGAAAATGTGAATTTATATTAATAGATACTTTTTTATAAATAAAGATTAGTATAGTCTATTTCCGGGAAAATTTTGTATGGGGGCTATACGAAATCATTTACCGATTTCGGTGAATTTTTGTATGTTGAGTTACTAACCTAAAGAATGGAGTAAAAATGGAGCTTCCAAAACAATTTAAATATTCATACGAGCTGACAAACGAACACCCCTGGCGTTAAAATTTTTTTTTCAAAAATGATTTTTTTAAGTAGTAATGACCCACTTAATACTACGAAATGAAAAAATAAGTGCTATCTCTAACGCCTGAATTAAGAGCCGTTTTTAGCAATTTTAACCCAGTGTGAGACGTTTTGTTTATGTGCAAACAAAGCGTCAAGACGGTGTTCTACAATGTCATTTAAATAATACAAAAACATTGTTTTGCTGTAAAAATTAAAAATTTTATATAGTTTCCATTACAGTTTGAATCAAATTTGTAATTGAATCAGTTATTTTTTTTTAATAATCTATTTTTTCGTAATTAATTTTATAATTGAATCAATCAAAATTTAATTAAATTTATTTATTAAACCTATTAAAACTGCATTTTTGTTGCCGTCGTATATTAGAGAATATACATTGAATTTATAATATTTGCCAATAATTCGTAGAAAATAATCAAATTTCTCGACAATTACTCAAGGGTTTAACGACAACGTGACACTGTCTCAGTCTGTCATACAAGCAACTGTATATCTTCAGCAGTATAGACTATTTAATTGAATGGCATGTGTTGTTGCATTTTGCCATTAACTGTTGGTGCACCGGTCTACCTTGAATTAAACTGCAATTTCACAAACACCTGCATTGCATAATTACACGTTTGAGGATTTGGGTTTATTATTTTTGCAATTGAAATGTTTTCTTTTTCATAGTGTTTGTTTTTTTTAATTTTCGTTTGATACTGTAAAAGATAACGGCAGAGCACTAGACACATGCCTGACTGATGTCAAAGACAAGATGTAATCTTTATAAAAAAAAAAAAAAACTAGAGTAATACGAGCGAGCACAAAGACAAAAATGCCAAATGAATTTGAAATCTGAGCAGAGTAATGATGAGTGTTTTACTTTTACAAATGAAAATATTAAACTCGTGCTTCAGTTATTTGAAAATATTTAAAAATACGAATAGTACATCTTTAAGTGCTGAAGTATTTTTAGTTTATAGTTTGACTTTATTTATTTCAGACTAGCTGTCCCCACACTCATTGTGTGCGTTCTGAAAATATTTTGTTCGTTTTTGCTTTGAAAGTAATTTACACCAAATTTTAAGACTCTTACGTATTTACTTTATATAAAGGTACCCATCCCTACATAAAAATCTAAATATGGTTCAATTATATATGAAACAATATATCGGCCAAATGGCCGCACACCTACATACGAAGCTCCAAATTTTTGATGAAGCTGAGAAATAATTAAGGTTTTAAGCCGTGAATGTGCCGAATTATCGCATCCTTTACCTCTTACCCCCGGGGGTTCCAATTGTCACTGCAGGAATGGCAAATGCTTTGACGCGGTTCACTCGGGGAAAATAGGGGCACCAGACGCTAGGGTTCCCAGAACCTAAATCTGGAAGAAAAGGTCTGTGTGTTAAAAAATTACGGGTTCTTTTAGAGGCCTGACCGGTGCCCAAAGGACTGGTGAGGTCCCCTTCGGGGGTACACGTGGTGGTTGTGGTTTAAGATCGATTTATGGTGCACGGTCGATCAAGTGTGCTGTTGCACTCTCAACAGACGGAGTTTGGATATTCTCCACTACCCCTAAGCAAGAGGCTATAATATGGATCTAGGCTTGCCTTGGATAAGGCTTGAAATATTATATAAATTGCTACTCATTGTGACTGTATCATACACAAATTGCGATTGGTGGCAGTCGTAAAGTGTTGTTATACTACACAATGGGGGCGCTAGTCTATGCTTACATTTCACTCGGTGGTAAGACCACTGTGAGATTAGGCCAACTAGGCAGGTTCTCACGTTAATCTTGTTCCACAAAATCCATTACCTCTTGAGTTGTTTCTGGCTTAGCGACGTACACCGTTTCTTTCAAATAACCCCAAAGACAGAAGGCCAACATTGCCAAATTACATGATTTTTGCGGCCAATTGACATTGCCACCACGTGAGATATTACGGCCATTGAATTTGTCGCGCAAAAGATCCGTTATTTCGTTAGCTGTGTGGCCAGTGGCACCCTCCTGTTAAAACCATATATCGTTCACATCCATATCTTCCAATTCGGGCTATAAAAACTTCGTCATCATCTCACGATAGCGATTCTGACTATTATATGTCCTACCGGAACTCCCTTTTTAGTTTTTAGGATTTGTTGTTATAGCGGCCATAGTAATTCAACTTCTGTGAAAATTTCAACAAATGTCCGTTGTATCAAAAACCATAGGGTTACGTTTTTGCTTTTTACGTACGGAATCCTAAAAAACCTTCACCCGTAAATATTACTTTTTGACGCTTAGGCCTTTTTGGCGGTTATGGCTCGATATGTTTAAAGCTGATTTCCTGTACTGCAAAAAGGACGTTGTGAATATTTTTATTAAAAATAATACTTTAAATACTTTTAAATCTTCCCAACTTTTGTTTTTTAAAAACCAAAATATAGCTACCAGGTTTTTATTTTAGAGATCATGGCCATAAATAAATAAATTTAAAGTTAATTTTTTTTTTCTTTTAAAGTTAAGATTTAAAAAAAAAAAAATTTACATTTTTATAACTAAAGTATGTATGCTGATGTGAGTGACTGACGTCTGTAAATCAGAGCGACATTAATGTATTCGTATAATAAAATAGTAAATCATTTCCTGTCTGTCTGTCTTTCTTTTTTTTTTGTTCGCTTCACGTAAAAACTACTGGATGGATTTTAATGAGATTTTGTGAGGAGGTATCTTAGTATCCTGATTCCAATATACAATATAGGTTACTTTTTTCTGCAAAATTAACTTATTTCCAAAAGAAAATAAAGAAAAAGCAGTTAAAGTACGCCGTTTTTTTTACCGATTTAAAAGTACTGCATACTTTAAGGCATCTTTTATTCTTGAAAGCGGGATATTTTAAACACGGTTGCGCAACAGATGGCGCTGTTTTAAAAAAAATGACAAAATATAAATTGAATTAAACACGGTTGCGTAACAGATGGCGCTGTTTTAAAATAATCACAAAATTAATTGAAAGCGAGATATTTAAAAACACGGTTGCGCAATAGATCGTGCTGTTTTAAAATAATCACAAATTATGAATTACTTACTGCTAAATAGCCAATTGAATAAAATTTCTATGTGATTTGTATTTTTATTCTGTGGAATTACATTGTTATTAAAATATTTTAAACATCTTTTACAGGACTTTAGAATAATTTTTAGAATTTTGTATAAATTTTAGAATTGTATCTAGGGATGGGTACCATTATATGAAGTAAATACGTAAGAGTTTTAAAATTTAGTGTGATTTACTTCCATAGCAAAATCGAACAAAGTATTGTCAGGACGCAGACAATGTGTGTGGGCACAGCTAGTTTTTAATATATTAGTTTGTATTTATATTAGTAATGTCTATTTTTTTTTTATATTGTAATAATGGGAGAATTATCACTTGACAGTGATTTTACATTAGGCCTGCTTTGCTTACATGTACATAGTTGTGAATAATAAAACAAAGAGACAAGAAACGTCTTCGTCTTCATGCTCATAAAATTTAAATGAACTAATGAAAATTAAACCAAGACAAACATATCAAGGAAAAATGACATTATTAGACAGTTTAACATACATACGTTTATGCAGCATGTACCCTACAGTATGTATTTTTCAGTAAATAGATTTGCCATTATTTGAGTGTAAATACTTTTTCTTTCTACTCTAACTATTATGGTTGGTAAAACATAGTTTTTATGATCGAAAAAATATGCTACACTTATCTTTACATCTAATAAAATTGTAACTTTTTGTATGTCTGTGGTCGCATCACGTAAAAACTACTGCGTAAATTTTAATAAATTTTTATGGGGACTTAGCTTAGTATCTCGGTTTAAATATAGGAATCTTTTTTCCTGTAAAACTATTTCATTTCTAGGAGAAAATAAAGAAAAAGTAGGTAAAATATGGAATTTTATCGATTCAATGGTACTAAAAACTTGGCAGCAACTTTTATTTTTGCCAGCGAGAAATTTTAAACACCAGACCCAGATAAGGGAATACGAGAAAACTTGTACAAAGTTTGGCTTGATACTAGATTAGTGTTAACTAAAAACGAATGTTTGAAATAAAACAAATAAACAAATAGTAACTTTCATTGCTAACCGAAGGTTGGCTGAAGGAACAACAAAATATAAGGTGGTAAATATTAAAAGTAAAAATATTCAACAAGAGGGAAGCTTAAGGTAGTGGTAGACTTCGTTCTCACCAACTGACGATTGATAATTAAATACAAGTTTTCTCGTATTCATTTATCTGGGTTTGGTTGGTTAAATAGACGATGCTTACAAGACTACCCTAAGTAGATTAGATACAAGAGTGCTGATGACGGACGTGGCTGTCTAGAAAATGTGCATTCCTTTCCTGCTCGTAACTAAAAATTTAATTTTCCCAATTTTTCTTTAATATTATCACCTAATTTGTAATTTAATTAATTCTTTCTTAGAGAGAATAAAAACGAACTTGAGCTTGATTATAAATTTCATTGTATGTAATACATAACAGTTCGACTAATAATTAAAAATTTTCAAAGATATAATTTATGATCAAATAAAATATAAATAGTATATGATTGAACTAAATGCCTATAATGTGATTAAAAAATATATAATGTCATATAGTCATATTTTTTTTAATATTTTTGGTAATTTTTTATTATTTCAATTATTAACTTTTTCATATAAAACACACGATGATTTTACTAATTCATAAATTACACAGAAAAAATTAATTGGTGAAATTAAGGATTGTAATCAGTTTTAAAATTAAGTTTTTAATTGATTCAAAAAAGTATTTGTTTGAAAGAGACTAAAAATAATTCCTAATTAAACCATTAATTGAATCAATTAATTATTTTAATAAATTTTAATCGGAAACCAACTAAAACCATTTAAGAGTAAACATTTTATCGATTTCTGTGTAGAAAAAATAATAATCGCTGTATATTGTTACATTTTTATTATTCATTGGGTTCTTTTAATTGTAAAATAAAACCCCTCGATATTAATTTTACTTTAACGTCACTTTATTTATCCAGCTCTGTATTACTTTTATTAATCGCACGGTTTAACACACACACACATACTATTTAAAACACACACATACTATTCAACAAAACAAGCCAACCGATCACTTTAACTTTCAAATTAAGGTTGCCATTTCGTACGCAAACGCGAATTCTATTATACAACGCCTGCTAGATCTTTTCAGAATTGTGGAACAAGATTAACGTGAGTACCTGCCTACTCGGCCTAACCTCACGGTGGTCTTACCACCGAGTGAAACTTAGGCGTAGACTAGCGCCCCCTTTGTGTAGTATAACAACACTTTACGATTGCCACCAATCGCTTTTTGTGTGTGATACCGTCACAATGAGTAGCAATTTATATAATATGGCAAGCCTTTCCAAGGCAAGCCTAGATCCGCATTATAACCTCTTGCTTAGGGGTTTGGAGACTATCCAAACTCCGTCTGTTGAGAGTGCAACAGCACACTTGATCGACCTTGCACCTTACCTACATGAATCGATCTTAAACCACAACCACCACGTGTACACCCGAAGGGGACCTCACCAATAACCGGTCACAGAGAGGATAGGATCTCTGTGGGGCCACCGATTCCCGTGGTACCAGTCCTTTGGGCACTGGTCGGGCCTCGAAGAGGACCCGCGATTTTTATCACAGACCTTTTCTTCCAGATTTAGGCTCTAGGAACCCTAGCGTCTGGTGCCCCTATTTTCCCCGAGTGAACCGCGTCAAAGCATTTGCCATTCCTTCAGTGACAATTCGATACCCCGGGGGGAATCTTTTCAGAATATAAGAGAAGAGAAATCTTTATTTTTTATTTCATTTAATGTTGCAGCCATACATAATTATTAATTATTAAGTGCTAGTTGTGCCCGCCACTTAGTGAGCGTCCTTGCAATATTTTGCTCGATTTTGCTTTGAAAGGAATCCACATCAAAAACCCTTACTTTTTTAGTTCCGCCTTAAACTATGCTTCAGTTATGGTTATTTATTTACTTTATAAAACAGCGCCATCTGATAGTGGTTAGGGCTTCAGTTATGTTTTATGTATTTACTTTACTACTAAAATAACTGCATACTTTCACTGCTTTTTTCCACATTCTCTCCTATATTGGAATCAGGATACTAAGGTACCTCCTCACAAAATTTTGTTAAAATCCATCCACTAGTTTTTACGTGATGCGAACGCTAAAGAAAAGCAGACACAGACAGACGGACAGACGGAAATAAGGTCTGTATGTATGGATGGACAAATTGATAACATCTTACTTTTTTTATACTATTTGATTGGCAAAAATACATTCTTTTGTTTTCAAATCCGGTTTTAAATATTTTGCCAAAATTTCGTGCAAGGAATGTCTGATGCCGTTGTATTCCAAACAATGTTTTTGTTTTTCGGATTGCCTCGATCTCAGTTGTGTTATCATAGGCTGAGGTGGAAGTACATGGCCACTTCATAAGTCGAGAAACCTATGTATGTATTTTCTCGTATAATTTCTACAGTTATAAACCAACATCTTGTTGGTGTAAGGCCCTGATATTAGCGACTTATACTTATTTGATTTAAAATCATGCAACGTGAAATATGTATGTATATGTCTGTATATACATTCATACGTGTTTTAAACCTAAGCCTAAAAGTACATTAACAAATTTGTTTCTTTTCTTATTCTTGCTTGTCATTATTGTTGTTGTTGTTGTTAGTCTCAAGTATTTTTTCAGCGCAACATTTATGATTCTTAAATGTTTACAGCCATTCCATTTTCTTGGATTTATTACAACAAGTAACATATTACATGTCAGTTACATATTAGATTTTTTTGAGTGAGGGAAATAAAAACAGATTCCTTAGATTTTAGTTCTATTTAATTGCATTAGTTTAGTTATTTTGTTGTTATTGTTTTGTCATAATGCCTGCAAAAATGTATGTATGTTTGCTAGGCCAAAGTAAGAAAAAAAATTTGGTGGCACATTTAAATCATAAAAAATCACATGACATAAAAAACAATGTTATTGTAGTGTGTCTGTCTTAACGAAATGAAAGGTAAGTCATGTAATTCGTAGTCTTTACAAATGTCTGACATTTACCACCCAATCGACCGTTAGTAATGAACATGTTTTTATTTTAGCTTTTTGCACTTTGACAACTGACTTTTATTTTGACTATCAAATATTTGTTATTTTGTTTGTATTTATGTGTCATATAATCTTTAATATCAAATAGATTGAGTAGTCGTTGTAGAGTGGGGTTGAGGATGGAAATGGTACACGACTAAATGTGTATTTATTGTTAGAGAGAGAGAGAGAGAGAGAGAGAGAGAGTGAGAGAGGGAGAGTGTGTACTATTATTTCAATGTTTTTATGACATTTTTATTAAAGTCAAACAAGATGTATATTTTCTTAAAATAGTGTGGCATTTGTCATAAATTAACTACAAAATGGAATTATTTGGTAATTTTTCTGGCTAAACATAAAATTTATATGTGGAAAAAATCAGGATATAAAAAAAGCTTTTAACTTTTTACTACTGAAACTGCACGTTAAATAGGCCCACTTACCTTCCTATAGCTGAGAAGCAAGGCACATTACGGAGGGGAAATATTAAGGCGAAAATTTAAAATTTTTTTTATATGAATTTTGACAGTTAAACTTACAATTTTTCTCCTTCTAGGTCCGTTTATGCCATAAAATATGCAGTGATTGTTTAAATACCTGCTAAAATTCCTGATCCATAGCTTTGTTTGTTAAAATATACATTCATTAAAAAATTGGCTTCGTCAGTAGATATGAACTATATTGAAGATGTTTACACCAGTGAGCACTTATTTGAATGTGTTGCTTAATTTGACTTCATAATAAATAGATTGGGTATCCCGTTAGGCTGGTAGGTAGTGTGTTACTCTATAAAACTGGGTTTGGGGGTCGATTTACACCATGTTACATCCTATTTCTGTAGGATGTACGAGGGCAAAAAGTAACCATTAAGTACATTATGAGCATTTTCCGGTATTGCAAAGCCATCGGCTTGGATGGCCAGGTGATAGATTTCACGATAGGCTAAGCGATAATTCTGGGTTCAACCTAGACCATGTTGTCGGCTTTATCAGGTGAATCAGGGTAAGTAATGGGTAACAGGACGCAAATTGAGCGACTTACAATAAATAAATTGAAGAGAGTCAAAACGGATCCTCTGGCTCCACGATAGAAAATGCCCTCCTAACATAACCTAAGCTAATGTCGAAAATTTCAAATTTTATTAGTCGAACTATTTATATTACATACAATGAAATTTGTAGTCAAGCTTGAGTTCGTTCTATTCCTTCTATGAAAGAATAAATTATATTACAAATTAGGTGATATTATTAGAGAAAAATCGGGAAAATTTAATTTAATTAATTTAATTTTTAGACACCAGCAGGAGCGGAATGCACATTTTCTAGACAGCTACGTCCGTCATCAGCAATGTTCGTATCTATCTACTTAGGGTAGTGTTTAGTTGTAAGCATCATCTATTTAACCAACCAAACTCAGATAAAGGAATACGAGAAAACTTGTATTCAATTATCAATCGACAGTTGGTGAGAACGAAGTCTAACAATACCTTAAGCTTCCCTCTTGTTGAATATTTTTACTTTAATATTTACCACCTTATATTTGTTGTTGCTTCAGCCAACCTTTGGTTAGAAATGAAAGCTACTTTTGCTTATTTGTTTTCTTTCAACATTAGTTTTTTAGTTAATACTAATCTACTATCTGAATCTTAAAGTTAATAGACTGACCGCGATTTTCCTAAACATAAAAAATTGTACTCGGTTTCATGGTAGCGTTATTTGCTGTTTAGTTAGAAACTACTGTGTACATATTTTTGAATACGTTTTATAGCGTTTAGCCTTGTCGTTGGCAAAGAATCTGTATTAAAATTACTAAATTCTTCTAGACAGTAACTTTTGAAAGAGAAACGTTTCAAACTGCTGTATGTCTTTATAGAGGCCCGATTTAACAACCTGTGCCAACAAAATAACTCGTTTAAAACCCAGAGCTGCGTTAACCTGCTACAGATACGGGGATGCCACTGAAGGCCATATGAAATAAATAAACAAGGAACCATCACTATTTCACAGTAAGGGCCACACCAATCAGCCATTTTGTAGGAATAAAATAAAAAATACAACTATATGAGGTATAAAGACAACAAAATGTGTTCAAGGCTTCTGCGGCACCTAAAGATGTGGTTCTATCACAAAAATTTGTGGAATAACTTTTCACATAAACAGACAAATTTGTATTACTATTAGAACGGGTAATACAAAAAAATATTTTTGGCCATATACCAACGTTCCAGCCTAATGTACAGCATTATCCATATTGTTGACTCTAAATGAAAACAAACACCGTTGGCAACAATTGTCGCCGTGTAGTCAGCTACCTAATGTTATTGTAGACGACAGCTACATCGTAAGCTCTGACATTGTTGTAGAAATACCTATATTCCAAATATTATAAATATTTCCTTCAAAACTTTTTTTTTTGTATATGAATTTCAATTTTGTGACATTTTCTTTTGTTGAATAAAATAGAAATTTGCCTAAGTTGACTACAGCCACAACGATCGTCGTGTAGCCATGTATCTATAGTGGCTTCAAAATAATCGTTTACCTATAAACGTGTGTATTTCACTTTTGACAGTTTGCAGTCGGTATCCTAATGTTGTCTATGTGTTTAATGCATCTAGATTTTAAAACAGAGATCTCACACTTAAAAAATATCCCTGCAGGAAATGTCAATAGTGAATCTGTACTGACTTACTATTGACACAGCCACCAGTACTAGTGTCATTATACGCCAGACAATGCTATTTACTAGACATTTTTATAGACATTTAACATGTGCATGTCATTGAAAATCCAGTACTGACATTGGTACTATTGACTAGGTAGTTCTTTTGGGACCATATGTAGACATTGGAACTAGTGGTTCACTAGTACATTTTAGTAATTCTAGTCTACACTTTTGGTACTTTTCTGAAATAGATTGGACAATGAAAATGCATATTTGCTTAACTTTTGTGGGTTTATTAAAAAATAAATAAATGACTAAAAAGTACTAATTCATAACAGTTTTCTAACATAAAATCTAAAAAAAAGAACAATTCAAGACTGTGATTATAAAAATTTAAGTTAAAATTAATTATTACGAACAATTCAATAAGATTGTAAAGAGTGTGATTATAAATAATTTCAGTTAAAAAATATTAAAAATTAATCTTTGTTTGAAGTGTCTTCATCCATTTGTTTTCCGTTTGATTTTGCTTTGTCTCGACCTATTTGTTTAAAAAGTTTCCTTTTTTGCCGCTGAAATGCTGCTCGAAGCGTTTTATCCAAAAATTAACTAAAAGTTGAAATAACATGTAAATATTATGAAAAAAAAAATAATTGTCAAAATATTACAAAACTTAAAACAAACAACAAACAGTTTACCTATTAAAACTTTAAACACATATGGATAATCACGCAATCTCTTTTTTTTTCTAATGGCTAAAATAGCGCCCAGTTCTTTTAATTTTTATTTTATTATTGGGAAAAATAAGGTTTGTAGCAACCATATTTTACTTAACAATTCTATCTAGCAAAACTTTATACTCCGCCAGAATGTCCAGTAAGGTGTTGTGCCGTTTTGATGATTTGAAATACAATTTATATTGATTTTTTGAATATTTAAAATAAACATGTTTTTTTCAAATATAAAAATGTAGACGATTTGTTGACAATGTCGCCAAAGAGTCACCATAATATTTGACAAAAGTGGTGACATGTGGGCAATTGCCCCAAATTACCTTCAGGGTTCTTAATATTAAAAATATGTTAAGTTACACTCATGATTTTCATTTTCGTAGAAATATTGAATTTTTTTTTTAATTTTTCGAAAATTGTTTGTAAAAACTCTTTGAAAAAATATATTTTTGAAAATTTTTTGTAAAATTGTATTCCAAGGTTTTTTGGAAATTTTTTAAAAAAACAATTTAAAAAAAAATTTTCTGTAAAAATATATTTTTGAAAATGTTTTGTAAATATTTAAAAATTTTTTTTATTAAAAAAACATCCATGTTTAAAATATCCCGCTTTCAATTCATTTTGTGATTATTTTAAAACGGCGCCATCTGTTGCGCAACCCTGTTTAAAATATACCGCTTTCAAAAATAAAAGATGCCTTAAAGTATGCAGTTTCTTTAAATCGTTTAAAGAAAATCGGAGTACTTTCACTGCTTTTTCTCCACTTTCTCTTGGAAATAAGATATTTTTGTAGAAAAAAATTATCCTATATTGGAACCAGGATACTAAACTACCTCCTCAGAAAATTCTATTAAAATCCAGTTAAAATCCATCCACAAAAAAAGAAAGACAGACAGGAAATGCGTAACTATTTTTTTGTATGTATAAATATGTATATGAAAATTGTTCGCAATTTTACATTTTAAACTGAATGATTAAAAGTAGCGCAGTTTAAACGGTAACCTTGTCATAACATGCCTCTTTAATTTCAAAGAATTGGAAACCTCAAACTCCTAACAAGATACCAATTGAACAAATAAAAGGATGATACAAAAGGATATTTTTTATTTTTATTATTTTATTATTTTATGAACTCAACTGTAAGTAAGTAAACCTTTCAAAATATTTTACTTTTGTCTTCATATCAAGTAACTGTTTACACTGACACATAAGATGACAAAGTGGCTTGGAAACATTATGCCTGATTGTTACACGCAGAAATAAATTTTAAAACTGAAAAAAAAGTAAATTGAGAGTACCACCAGGTGTAAAGATAAAAGAAAGAGAGTTTTGATATAGAAAGATACCCAAGAGCATGTGTTTAATATCAGTGTCATTGAAAAAATGCCAGTAAAATGACACAACTTTTACAAATTTTTGTTTTGCTAACGGGAAATGTGCAGATATTTTCTTAATTTGTTGCAGTTTTTTATTACTAATAAAAATAAAATTTCTTTAAAATCAAAAGCAAAAATTGAAACAGCAAAAAAGAACATATTTAGGGCGTGGGTCATGCAACAAAAGCAAGAAAAACAATTGAGCACATAAAGTGATAAGGGTGGTGGCAACACCAACATCAACTACCTGCAACCATATTTTGTCATAAAAAACTGATTTTTGTTGTTATTACTTTCTTAAAAAAATCGTTTATTTGTGTTTTTTTTGTCAAAAATCCTTAAAAAAGGTTTGTATCTTTTTGTTGCCCTTTTAATAAAAAAACACTCTTAAAATCAAAAACGGTTAAAAAACATTTTTCTTTTTTATTAAATCTTTTAAATGCAGACTTAAAAAATTACATCACCGCCTACAAATTTTGATGTTTCAAAAGATTTGATGGAATTTTAAATTGTATTTTCGAATACAATTTTTGCAATCAATCATTGCAACAATGACATTTTGCAGCAAATTTAGGCAAAGGTTGTTATTTGTTTGTTACTTCTTAAGAAGGCTGAATGTCAAAATCTAAAGAGATTTTTCGTTAATTATTTACGCTAAATAGAGGCACAATTTATGAATAGAGTTTGAAAATATTTTATGGATTAAAGGGGACAAATACATTTAATTCTCTTAATGTTGTTTAAATTAATATTGGGATTAAGAGACATTAAATTAATTGCATTTCATAATAACTGCATATATAAAGGGCTTTCAGATCACGCATAGATTTAGCAGAAAGTTCAAGGTTTGGCTGTAGCTAAATGTCATTCAAATAACCGTTAGAAACATCTACTGTAATAGTCCTAAATAAGCGCGCTAACACTGTATAGCGTCTAGTTTTATTGATGCAAATAGAATAAATTAAAAAAGAATATAGAGATAAAATCGCTCGATAGAGCAGAAAATAATTAAAATGTCGTCACTCATGGCATAATAAATAAGGTAGACTCGCGGCGAAAAAAAGTACAACTCTGTAATAAAAATACGTACATTTTGTTTTTGTATAAATCATTTTAGGCTGTCAAAACAAAAAATGTCAGTACATTTTGACACTTTAAGATGGAGACAAAAAATAGTCAACTGAGCTCTCCAGTTTACCTGTTATGGTAAACTGGAGAGCTCAGTGACGCCTTGGTCGTCACTTTTCCATAATAAAAAAAATTACTGTTTGTTTGCAGTCAACTTCCCTATTTAACGCTACACAGTGGTTTGAAAAGGATATATTTTGGACATAATTCCGTATCTCATGAACAACTGAAGATATGTTATTGAAATTTCACAGAGCCAAAGCAGAAGTGTTTCTGAGTCGAGCTGCGAACCTCTAGGGTAAAAGGGGAGTTTCTGGGTAAGCTTAAGATTTAAGATTTTTTAAATTTAAGTAGACCTTAAAAATATACATATAAAAAATGTGATTACATGTGTAGGTTATCTCATTTAGTTTGGGGGAAAATTGGTTTACAATTTTGTTCTTAATTTTCACAGACCTTAAGTTAACATTTTTGTCGTAGTGTACTTATCGGATTATTATTTTAAGACATTGGGTATATTCTTGATAAAATGTAGAATAAATCAATTTTGAGTTTTGAAATGTAAAAATACCGTTTTGTCAGGATTTTCCCCAAAAAGTTAGTATTCTTGCATTCGCATTCTATGCGAATAAAGAAAAATTAGGTCAAAAATTGTTATGGTTCTCCCTCCAGCCCTATTCAAACAGCCAATTTTGAAACAAAATTTATAAATTATTGTTAAATTTCTTGGACTGCAAGACCCCGATTAAAAAAGCGTATACGGATTTTTAAAGCTTTAATTGTTGGCAAAATACTCGGGAAAGGATTTGATACCCTCGTAATTAATAAAGGCAGGGTAGCCACTTTTGTAAAAATAAAAAAAATTTAGACATTTTTCCCCGTTCCGGGGATTTATATGTTAAAATAGAAAAATGATTCCATCGGCCCACAACCACACCAAACCGTTGTTTTTTTCTGGATGAAATGGCAGCTCTTGAATCTCTTCAGGTTGCTCTTCGTCCCAAATACGGCAATTTTGTTTGTTTACATACCCATTGAGCCAGAAATGGGCCTTATCGCTAAACAAAATTTGCCTCTAAAACGTCGGATGGTTTTGGAACTTTTCAAGAGCCCATAGAGCGAAGCAATTCAGGCGTAAGTCTTTCCATTATGAAATGCCAAACAATACTACACAAAAAAAAAAAAAAATGCCAGAATGACACGACTCATACGTGATCTGTAAAAAAAGGCTATTGAAAAAAGTACCTCCAAATATGGATCACTCTTTGTAACACAGTGCAACACGGAAAAAAATAACCATATACGGACACCACTACGTCATAAAAGACCAAAAAAAAAGACCCCTGTCTCCCAGTTTTGCCCAAAGTCCTCCAGGTTTTTTTAATGGGCCCTCAAAGATGTGGAGCCTCGATGTCATTTTTTCAAAAAAATTATCATTTACTCAAGCTCATATTTTGCAAACCGTTTGAAATATTGATATACTCTCTGGGGCAAAGTTGTAGGAATGATTCTTAACACCGCTTAGGTAGCGCTTAGATAGCCGAAATGAATTTAAAAATTTTCGGGAAATTTTTCCTAACACCTAAACAGTGTTAAGAATCATTCCTAGGAAGTTCATATGTTCTAGAAAGTTGTTTATTGAGATCTTAGGTTTATTTTTGTAGTTGATTGTTTCCTTGAATTTTGAACGGTTTGCTACCTATGGACCTAAACAGCGGAAAAAGGTAAAAAAATTGAATTTTTTAAAGTTTTTTGCGATTTTGACCTTGAATATGAAGTTTTTTTGATTTTATATGTTCACAATTTTTGTTCTTTGTGACAAGAGCTAGAACTTTGCCTCAGAGAGTATATTAAAATTCCAAACGGTTTGCAAAATATGAGCTTGAGTAAATGATAATTTTTTGCAAAAATCACATCGAGGCCCCACATCTTTGAAGGCCCATAAAAAAACCTGGAGGACTTTGGGCAAAACTGGGACACAGGGGTCTTTTTGTTGGTCTTTTATTACGTAGTGGTGTCCGTATATGGTAATTTTTTTCCGTGTTGCACTGTGTATTAATAGATTACGAGCTTCAATTTCAGGTATCAAATAGTCGGTTATCATGGCACGATATTTTTAAAGAAATATGGCATCATTTTTAAAGAAATATGGACCGATGATTCCACCGGCCCACAAACCACACCAAACCGTTGTTTTTTTTCTGAATGAAATGGCAGCTCTTGATTCTCTTCAGGTTGCTCTTCGTCCCAAATACGGCATCTTTGTTTGTTGACATACCCATTGAGCCAGAAATGGGCGTCATCGCTAAACAAACTTTGCCTCGAAAACGTCGGATCTTTTTGGAACTTTTCAAGAGCCCACAGAGCGAAGCGATTCAGGCGTAAGTCTTACCATTATGAAATGCCAAACAATAATGCATAAAAAAACGTGCCAGAATGATACGAATTATACGTGATCTGTCAAAAAAAGGCTATTGAAAAAAGTACCTCGAAATATGGATCACTCTTTGTAATTATTATAATATTGTTAATCTAAAAGCCAAGAGCTTTCCTCTGATACCACTTACACATATATCGAGCATGTTTTTAAGCTATATATAGCAATACCTAACAAATATATCTATTTACTAAACGTGAGCATAGAACGTCTTGTTAGACTAACTTCATAATGTTCAATAATCAATTGGTCTCTTTTTTCTTGCACTTGATTTCATGTGTATACAAATATTGTTGTGCTCTTAAATAAAAACATACAATAGCATTTGCTCTTCTTCCAACCAATGCGATATTTGTTGTTGTTTGAAATAAAATTTCAGTAGTGAATATTTTGTTTCAATAGTGTCTCTTGATATGAAATACTGTTATAGCAGACAACATGTATGTAAATGTATGATATTAAAAGCAAGGGTTTGTACTTTGTATTTTTAGTTATTTTATATTAATTTGCGCGTTGAGTGGTTGAAAATAGAAAACTGTAGTAGATTGAATTTTTTTAACTTTTATTGATGAATAACAAAATCTAATTTAATTTTTCCTCTCAAAAATCAGAGATATTACTCTCAAGAAAATTTAAGTAAATTGAACTAGTGAACAATATGAAATGCTCAGCATATTTATTGCACACTTGATAAAACTGTCCGGTCAATTCAGGTGCACTGATTTTTGCACTGTTTGCTCTCTTGTTCTCTGTACAATCAATATTTGCGTTTCAAAAACATGCAATACTGTACACTTTTTAACATCTTGCGCTCACGTTTAGTATTTACTAGCTGTGCCCACATACGTTGTGTGCGTCCTGAAAATATTATGTTCGATTTTGCTTTGAAAGTAATACACACTAAACTCTCCTACCCTGGATAAAATTCTAAAATTTATATGAAATTCCAAAAATTGTTGTAAAGCTTTGTAAAATGTATTTAAAATATTTAACAATGTAATTCCACAAAGTAAAAATACAAATCAAATAAAAATTTTGCTCAATTGGCTATTTGGGTGTAAATAATTTATATTTTGTAATTATTCTAAGACAGCGCCATCTGTTTTGCAACCGTGTTTAAAACATAACGCTTTCAAAAATGAAAGATGCCTTAGAGTATGCAGTACATTTAAATCGGAAATAAGATATATTTGCGAAAAGAAAGTATCCTATATTGGAATCGGATTACTAAGGTACCGCCTTACAAAATTTTGTTAAAATCCATCCAGTGGTTTTACGTGATGCGAACACAAAAAAGGAAAGACAGACAGACAGGAAATGAGTTACAATTTTATTATATGTACATATATACTTGTTTTACTTTAATGCAAAAAAGTATTTCATACAGCTCTAAATTTAAATGCTTCCAATTAACTGTAGGGTATGCAGCAAAAAACCCTTAGCAAAAAGCGCTCTAAAATATGCAAATTTTTTTCATTAACCATTATAATGTTTTACGGTAATAGGGTTGCCAGAGATTAAATAAATAATGGCAACAGAAAAAAAAGAAAGTAATAAATGAAGCAAAACAAAAAAGAGTTTTCTCAATGACAACAAGTATGAGTATGAGTAGGAACAAAGGATTTTACAATATTATCTTCTATGTGCTTAAATTTCATTAATTTTTAAACGAGAGCTGGGGTAGCTGGCTGCCAAATAGTAAAGGAAAAATAAGCAGCAACACAATTGTTATCTTGAATTTTATGGCAAAAAAAAAGTAAAAGCAAAGAATGTTAAATAAAAAGTATTTAAACCTTAAGGGGGTGTAAGTAATTTTAGTCTTTTTTTCGCATTAATTTTATTTCGTTTGATATACAGATAATGTGGATTTTTAGAGTAGCAGGGCCCAAGGAATACAAAGAACTGAAGAAAAAGTTAAGTAAAGAAACATTATTATTTATGATACTCATGTGGTATGATTAGAAGAGACAAAATATTTTGTAGGCAAAATATTTAAAAAAAATAATAACACTTGTGCACATTTCATGAAGCCTGCTATCGTTTATTATTTTTTTTTAAATTTATTTAAAAACATTTTTTTAAGCTTAATGAGAATAACATTAGTATTAAATTAAAATATTAAAATAAATATTACTTACTTACTTAGGTGGCTATTACAGAACATTTGTTCCTGTAGCCGAACGTAAAATAGATTTCCAAGCGCCTCGATCTTCTGCGCTTCTTCTCCAGTTTCTGACACCAAGTTTCGAGATGCCTTCCTCAACTTGATCTTTCCATCGAACTTGATCTTTCCATATACTAGGTAGTATACCTAGTATAGTATAATGACCATAATTTTTAAATCAAAATACAGAACAATGGAATCTATACATACTCGCATAATAAAATAGTAACTTTTTTCCTGTCTGCCTGCCCGTCTGTCTTTCTGTTTGTGTTCGCATCACGTAACAACTACTGGATGGATTTTAATAAAATTATATGAGGAGGTTCCTTAGTATCCAGATTTCAATATAGGATACCGTTTTCTGCGAAAATGTGTTATTTCCAAGAGAAAGTGGAGAAAAAGCAGTGAACATCGATTTTTTTATCGATTTAAAGTTACAGCATACTTTAAGGCATCTTTTATTGAAAGCGGGATTTTTTGAGCAAAGTTACGCAACAGATGGCGCTGTTTTATAATAATCACAAAATGAATTGAAAGCAGGATATTTAAAACACGGTTACGCAACAGATGGCGCTGTTTTAAAATAATCGCAAAATGTGAATTACTTTTTGTCAATTTGCCAATTGAATAAAATTTGTTTAAGATTTGTATTTTTACTTTCTCAGATTACATTGTTATTACAATATTTTAAGCACCTTTTACAGGGCTTTAGAATAATTTTTAGAATTTTATATAAATTTTAGAATTTTATCTAGGCATGGGTACCTTTATATAAAGTAAATACGTAATAGTGTTAAAATTTTTAGAATTTTATATAAATTTTAGAATTTTATCCAGGCATTGGTACCTTTATATAAAGTAAATACGTAATAGTCTTAAAATTTAGTGTTGATTACTTTCAAAGCAAAATCGAACAAAATATTGTCAGGACGCACACAACGTCTGTGGGTACAGCTAGTTGTATAATATATAACCCTAACTTATGCATTAATGTAATGTAAAAAAAAATACAATTAAAACCTTTTATTAGTTTTATCAGAGAGGTAATATCTGCAGCTTAACAATATTACAACACAGTGAGTAACATTCTTCTTTGTATTTTTCTTCATAAGACTCCTCCTTAATTTGTTTTTATTTCAAAATATTTCCTTAAAATAGTGCCATCTCTTTTCTTTATATTAATTTTTTAAACCCTAAGCTATTTAAAATGATCCACTTTAAGTATTTGTAAGCCATTTTTCTGATGGTTGTCCACTAACTCATGCTTTTTTTACACTGTCCTTTACATATTTAATTTAACCCTTTCGCTACTAAAACTGAAAGCACCCTCTTTTTGGTTGTTTTAAAATGAGAACACAAAACCTTAAAAGAATTTCTAAAAAAATTGGTATTAAAACCAATATGTTGTTGTAAAAGCGCATGACTGGACTTTGTGTTTTTACAGTTTAACCCTTTCGCTGTTAGTAAAATTTTAACCCCTTTTAAATTCACATTTAATAAACATTTTTTGATAATGAAAAGATCTTTTTTTAATTTTTTGAAAATAAGATATTTTGGCGGTTTTTACGTGATGCCAACACAAGTAAAGAAAGACAGATAGACAGTCAGGAAATGGGTTACTATTTTATTATATGTATAGATAAATCGATTGTTATGCGTTCTACGGCAAGCCTTTTTTATTCGGACCAAAACTCAGGGGATGGATCTTGCTCATCCAATGCATTGTGGCAGAACAAGGAAATGGGGTTATGTGAAGGAGTGTTTTTGGACATTCGATTTGAATTTTTCTACATTAATAGTGAAAGAAAAGAACTCTGATGGGAATTTATTCCAATTACGAACTGTTTTGCTAAAAACCGAATTTTTTCTGTAATGCGCAGTGCGATTCACCGGCCATTCAGTTACAAATGGATGGTCTCTTAACGAAAAGCGTGTTAAACGCAGAAACGTGCGGGTATCTTGAACAAATTCCCTAATTTCACTAGAGCACGAACCATTTTAGTAACGATAAAAGTGAGTCAAAAGAGTTGGATGTCCTGCTGTCACCAATAAGCATCCAGTAAGCGGTCCAGCAACTTCAAATTAGAATTTAGGGTGCCGTACTATTGGTGAGAGTTGTGTTATTGTTTTGGCCAGTTGGTATAAATAGTAACATGATCGGATGGAGTAAAGTATCTTTTACACCGTTTAAGAGACTTGAATTACTTGCTAAACCTTCCTGAACAGATATGTCAACACAGTTTGACGTTTTCAGCTGTGAAACCATAGCTATCGATATCGATAGTTCTCATGCAGTTAAAACAAAACACCCGATATCACCCGATATGTATATCAAAAAATTGTTCTGTTTAACTTTGAGCTCATTTTTCAAATATTTTAAAACTTGTAATGCAGACCGGTTGTCCTCAGTCTCTAAGGTAAGGTGTGAGCCATTTCGAGGTTCCCTAATTTTTTAAAGAAAAAAAAAAAAAAAAACAGAAAATTCAAATTTAATGGAGAATGTTTAATATCATTTGAAAGAACATTCTTTGGCAATTATTTTTTGAAGATTATGTCTATCAACTGTTGGCCGTTGCTACGTCGCAGATGGTCCATCCGTTGAGTCCAATTTTCAATGACTTGTTCGAGTATTTCGACTGATAACTGGCGAATGATACGCGTGATGTTTTCCTCCAAGGCCTACATCTAAGCGGTCTTGTCCGCATAAACTTTAGAATTTACATATCCCCACAAGAAAAAGTCTAACGGTGTGATATCACACGAATTTTGTGGCCACTCGACCGGCCCAAAACGTGTGCTCACCGAAATGTTCTCTCTCAATAAATCCATTGATTGATGCGATGTGTGGGAAGTGGCGCCTTCTTGCTGAAACCAAATGTCGTCGAGATCACGAGCTTCAATTTCAGGCATCAAATAGTCGATTATTTTGAAAGCGGTATATTTTAAACACACGTGCGCATCAGATGGCGCTGTTTTCAAATAATGAAATAAAAGCGGGATATTTTAAACACGGTTGCGCAATAGATGGCGCAAAATATGAACTACTTACTGTCAAATAGCCAATTGAATAAAATTTGTATTTGATTTGTATTTTTACTTTTTAGAATTACATTGTTATTAAAATATTTAAAATAACTGTTAGATGGCTTTACAATAATTTTTGGAATTTTATATAAATTTTACAATTTTATACAGGCATAGCATATAAAGTAAGTACGTAAGAGTCTTAAAATTTGGTGTGTATTTCTTTCAAAGCAAAAGCGAAGAAAATATTGCCAGGACCCAGACATCGTCTGTGGGCACAGCTAGTATATAAATAACTCCAAATATTGCTAATGCAACTTCAAGGCCAATAAAAAATTCCCATGTATGTTCAAAATTTACAAACTGATTGTAAATAAAAATTTCAAATAAAAAAATATTTTTATTTTATTTCTTCAAAACCATTTTTCTCATTCTTAATTGGTTATGAAAAACTGAAAATTTCGCTTTCAATACCTTCCGGCCATAAAATTTTTTCACGATTTTAATTAGAAACTTATTTATTCTTTTTAATTTGCCTTGTATGTAAATTAAGGAGAAAAAAACTCCTTATTAGCTTATAGGGGATAGAGAGAATGCAAACAAAAGAAGTCAGAACAACTTTTTATTCCTTTTGACCATAATCATTGAAGTGTTAATTATTTAAAGAGAAATACGAAGTACAAAACAAACTTCCACATGAACTAATTTACTTCGAAAAACCGAGCAGCAAACTTTTCTTCATAGAAAAATTTGTTTTTGTTGTTATATTTTTTTTTTGTAAAAAAGAAATACAACAACTCGTAAACAACTCAACAAAAAACTTTAAAGAAACAAAACAGAACCAAAAGAACGAGAAAGAAAAAGGTTCTTAAATTAAAACTTATGTTTTTCTTAACCATAAACGAATGATGAAAAAGTTTTTACTTTGTACTACAAATACTTATTACCATAATAATATTTGTTGCTCAAAAAAAAAAAAAAAAAAAAAAAAAAACACTACAGCAACACTCACTCATTCAAGAGCCAATGAAAAAGCAAATTTTTAATTCGATTCAAGTTCTGCCTCAAATAGAAGACTTTGTCGTAAATGAAATAAAATTAACCAAAGGTTTTAATTTTTCTTCAAGATGCAGTTTTTTTTTTAAATATTTTCTGATACATAACTTGTTAAAATACTACAAAACAAAACAGAGTGACAGAGAATAGTTTGCACAATATGAACTGAAGGTAGTCAATAGCTAAGAAAAAATTTTTATACCTTCTGGAAGTATTTAAAGTAGAGATACTTTTTTCAATAGCCTTTTTTTTTGACAGATCACGTGTCATGCTGTCATGTTATTTTTGTTTAGTATTGTTTGGCATTTCACAATGGAAAGACTTACACGCCTGAATCGCTTCTCTCTATGGGCTCTTGAAAAGTTCCAAGAAGATACGACGTTTTCGAAGCAAATTTTGTTTAGCGATGAGTCCCATTTCTGGCTCAATGGGTGTGTAAACAAACAAAGTTGCCGTATTTGGGACGAAGAGCAACCTGTAGAGATTCAAGAGCTGCCCATCCCATCCATAAAAAAACAACGGTTTGGTGCGGTTTGTAGGCCGGTGGAATCATCGGTCCATATTTCTTTAAAAATGACGCCGGTGCGAACTTAACCGTCAATGGCGACCGTTATCGTGCCATGATACCCGACTATTTGATGCCTGAAGTTGAAGTTCGTGAAGAAGACGCCACTTCCCACACATCGCATCAATCAATGGATTTACGAAGAGAGTAATCGAAAATTGGATTCAACGGATGGACCATTTGCGACGTAGGAACGGCCAACATTTGATAGACATAATCTTCAAAAAATAAATGCCAAAAAACGTTCTTTCAAATGATAATAAACATTTTCCATTAAATTTCAATTTTCTGTGTTTTTTTCTTTAAAAAAGTGGGAACCTCAAAATGGATCACCCTTTATTTTTGGCATTGGTAAGTTGTGACAAACCAAGCATTTTGTTACCCTATCTTGGAGTACATCCCAAAGGCGTGACAGTAGCCTATAATAAGAGTGATCTAAAGTTACTCAAGGAACTGGGTGCCCTGGTTGGATAGCAGGTAGTGTGCTAGTCTATTAGTCTGCGGGTTAATCTGTTGGTTCTATTGTGGGTTTTTAACTAAAACGTATGAAGGTACTATGCTCGGTAAATTAAGTTAGAATATATTTTGTAACTAGCTGCACCCCGGTGCGCTTCGCTACACCCATCCACAATAAACCTTTGGATACAAAGTATGGCCAACCTTTAACTCGAAAACGCATGCTATTCTTACGACAAAACTGTTTCAGTGTATATGCGAGCAACGACGCCCACTGTTCCATGAAATCTGTTTTTGATAGACTATGCGTTATAACACGATAATAATAATTTACTTTTTATGTGAAGTACCACGCTTACCATCCAAATCCAGTCTGTATTTTGTATAAGGGTTAATTTTGCAAATTTTTAAGACATATTGTAGTTCTCTAAATACACAATATAATTTGTCACTTTGTATGGGAGCTACCACGCGTAAATTTTACTAGACTATGCACATTAATATAGGGGTTGCTATTGTATTTCTCTAGGTAGACGATATAATTATTCACTTTGTATATGAGGTACCATGCCCTCTATATCAATCCAGTCTATTTTTTGCTAAACTATGTATATTAATAAGGGGGTTACTGGTGCAAAATTTTAAAGATCTACCTAGTATAGGTTTCTAGTTACTTAGAAATGGTTGTAAAAGTGGGCGTGGTAAATTTTTCTTTCCGTAGAAAGCTAAGTTCGGTTATGAATTGGCAAATAAGTGCAACCGTTCTTAAGTGATCCGATTGCCAACGAACGATATTTGATTTTATTTATATAGAAGATAGACTGTCCACAGAATATAATAAAAGCAGTAGGAATAATACAGGACCGATCTAAAAATATTTTACTTTTTAAAAAACATGTCAAAAATTGGATAGATTCTTGGAGTAAACAAAAAATAAATGGGTTCTTGAAAAGCAGAATTTCAATGCTGCCTAAGAGATAGTAAAAATAAATACATTTTACCAAAAGAAATCTCTGAAAACGTATATATTTATTTATTTATTTATTTATATACCTTATTCCGCAAAAATAACTTATTTCCGAAAGAAAGTGGAGAAAAAGCAGTGAAAATACGCCGGTTTTTTTTATCGAATTAAAGGTACTGCATACTTTAAGGCATCTTTTATTTTTAAAATCCATATTCGTAGATCCTTAGAAAATGCACTATTTCCTTAATATTGTAAATCGTTTTGAAAATAAATTAACTTTCATAACTTTTTTAAAGTGTATATTCCCACGCTTACTTAATGTAAAATTATCCAACTAAATATTAAAATTATTTTATATAAAATTTATATTTACGAATATGAATTTTGTTTTTAAAAATAATGAATTCAGATAAAATATTGAATTAAAAATTTCTTTTGTTTGTTTTGATTAAAATTCTTAAAAAAAACATTTTAGTTATTTATTTTATTAAATGTTAGTCGTTTTTGGGAAAACTGAAGGTGTACGAATACGGATTTTGCATACTGTATTTTTACTGAATACCAGTTTTGGCATTTCAAAACCAATAGGCTTAAATCAAAAGTTTGGCATAAATTTAGAAAGGCACATTTATTTTATTTTAACATCATCTACTTTACCTCAAAAAAAAAAAATGAACTAAAATCGATTTCAACTTGTATTATTAAATGATTTTAGCTTATAACTCGCTAACTATAAAATATAAGTATTACATGTAAGCCGTAATAAAGCATTTAAATATTTTTTTTTTTAAATTATCAAAATCAGTTAATAGTGTTCAATTGAAAATATTTAATTCTTTTCTCGACAGTATGTGTTACAGTCTTGCCCAAAACTGTATTTCTTTTGCTCTCTTATTAAGCTTTATAGCAACTGGAGCGGACCGGACCTTCTTTCTAACGAGTGATTTTTTAAGAGCTTGAGAACTTTTTTTTGTAAAAAAACGCATAAAATTTGCAAAATCTCATCGGTTCTTTATTTGAAACGTTAGATTGGTCCATGACATTTACTTTTTGAAGATAATTTCATTTAAATGTTGACCGCGGCTGCGTCTTAGGTGGTCCTTTCGGAAAGTCCAATTTTGGGCAACTTTTTCGAGCATTTTCGAATAGCCCGAATTTCTTCGGAAATGTTGTCTTCCAAAGCTGGAATAGTTGCTGGCTTATTTCTGTAGACTTTAGACTTGACGTAGCCCCACAAAAAATAGTCTAAAGGCGTCAAATCGCATGATCTTGGTGGCCAACTTACCGGTCCATTTCTTGAGATGAATTGTTCTCCGAAGTTTTCCCTCAAAATGGCCATAGAATCGCGAGCTGTGTGGCATGTAGCGCCATCTTGTTGAAACCACATGTCAACCAAGTTCAGTTGTTCCATTTTTGGCAACAAAAAGTTTGTTAGCATCGAACGATAGCGATCGCCATTCACCGTAACGTTGCGTCCAACAGCATCTTTGAAAAAATACGGTCCAATGATTCCACCAGCGTACAAACCACACCAAACAGTGCATTTTTCGGGATGCATGGGCAGTTCTTGAACGGCTTCTGGTTGCTCTTCACTCCAAATGCGGCAATTTTGCTTATTTACGTAGCCATTCAACCAGAAATGAGCCTCATCGCTGAACAAAATTTGTCGATAAAAAAGCGGATTTTCTGCCAACTTTCCTAGGGCCCATTCACTGAAAATTCGACGTTGTGGCAGATCGTTCGGCTTCAGTTCTTGCACGAGCTGTATTTTATACGGTTTTACACCAAGATCTTTGCGTAAAATCTTCCATGTGGTCGAATAACACAAACCCAATTGCTGCGAACGGCGACGAATCGACATTTCACGGTCTTCAGCAACACTCTCAGAAACGCAATATTCTCTTCTGTACGCACTGTACGCATTCGTGTGGTTGGTTTAATGTCCAATAAAGTAAACTGAGTGCGAAACTTGGTCACAATCGCATTAATTGTTTGCTCACTTGGTCGATTATGTAGACCATAAATCGGACGTAAAGCGCGAAACACATTTCGAACCGAACACTGATTTTGGTAATAAAATTCAATGATTTGCAAGCGTTGCTCGTTAGTAAGTCTATTCATGATGAAATGTCAAAGCATACTGAGCATCTTTCTCTTTGGCACCATGTCTGAAATCTCACGTGCTCTGTCAAATACTAATGCATGAAAATCCTAACCTCAAAAAAATCACCCATTATTAACTATCGATTTATTTTTAAAATATTTTGATTTTGTCCTGATTAAGACTTTCTGTAATTCTGTATCCCACTTTCTATAAATATAATTTTGACACAAGAATAACTTTAATAAAATAAACTACATATTAGTTTTGTTTTTGCTTGGTTAACAAACAACAACAAGTCAAAAAGAAACTTTGACAGGACAGTTGGATCATTAATTAACCAATAATAAATTAAATCAATGACCCTAATTTGCCGCCAGCTAAACAGTGTATAGGATATACACCCTTCAGTAAGTACCCTACAGTAAGACAAATATTTAACTCAGTTTAAACAGAAAGATATGCTGCAACTATTAAATTTAACTTAAATTTGAAAACAGTGTGACTGATAAATTTTGCGACATAAAGAATTTGAAAAAGCTGTTGGAGTTTGTTGCCAGATCTAATTAAGCAGGATTCATTCCTTTTATTATCGATTATGGTTTTAATAATGAAACACAAGAGATGTTGAGGTTGTTGAAACACAAGAGATGTTGCAGAGGAGGTGTTCAACCGTTACCTCCTCTTCCCCTCATCTTGGCAACTTCTGAAAAAGTCGTTGTTGTAGGGGAGGCCCATTCTTCTAGCATGGGTTCCAAATAAACAATTACCAGTAATCGTAGATATCAGGTCACGTAATTGTATTTTCGGCATCCGAAATAACAAAGCTCTCCTCTTTTGAATCAGTGAGGCAGCACTATGTACGAGTAGAGGAGCCACCAAGTCGTTTTTAGCTTCTTGTGAAGTTATCATTTCCACTCATTACTTTTCCTCCTGCTTGATTAATAATTTAACCCGCAAAAGTGGAAACGAAATGGGAAAAATAGAAACGTTGGTTACTAATTGTTGCCACGAAGCAAAGATGGTAGGTTGGTAGTTTGTTCGTTGGCATTTTTGCTAAAATCTAAAAGGACTGGTGATGGCAGTTAAAAACAAAAAAATAATAATCGAAAACGAAAAAGGAAACAAATTCTTTGCTTTAAGCATAAATTTAATTATATGTGTTTAATATCGGTATATCTTTAACACTCTCTGTAGTGAAGATGAAAGTTGAGGAAAAAAATTTTTTAAAAGAAAAGTATGTGAATGAAAAAAAAAATGAAGGAAATTTAGTTGTTTACTGAAGAAAAAAGGCAAATATTTTCTAAAATCCTTTTTTAATTTCTTTCATAAGCCAGGACCTGCTAGTACTTACTTTCCAACACATTATTTGTTGCCTAGAGTTGAGCTTTTACGTATAAGTATAAAGAGTAGGCTGGCTAACAACAATTGCTAATGCAAATGATGATGGTGATGAATGTGTGGTTATCGGCTTGAATGGGCACATTGGTATGAAACCAGTAAAAATAATTTCATATAACTACAACTACAACAATATTTAGAAAATAAAAAAAAAAATAAATCCTTAACTTTGCTTAGGGCAGCAATAATTGCAATTGACAGGATTTCAATAATGATGGCGGCAGTGTTGGTTGTGATGCTGACAATTTCCAAAGAGATAGAGGGACGGGGGGTTGAGGTGGCGAAGAAACTCATTCATTTAAAATTAAACAAACGACAGCAAGAAAAGTCTTTGTATGTTTTATTCCCAATGCTTTTGAAAAGAAAAACTTTACTTGTTTTTTTTTTTCCTTCTCATTTTTGTTTTCCTTTATTTTAAGTTTCTTAGGTGATAATATGCAAATCAATACAGGAAAATATGGCTTAATTTGTTATACACCCACTTGCAATACTTGCGTAGTATAAGTATGAAAATGTGAAAATATGAAAAGCAAATTTATTTTGTTTTAATAAAGGAACCTTTTCTTTTTGAATAAACTCTTATAACCTGAGATGGGCAAACTTAAGGAGAGTGATTTGCCAATAGGCAAGTAAAATGCTGTATTTGCCAGATTGTTAAAAACTAAATATTATAAAAATATGCGATGATTAAGAGAGAAATATTTATTAAACACTTTTCATATTTGCGTTTAATCTACAGAAAACATTTATTTTTTACTAATGGGTGATTTTTTTTGAGGTTAGGATTTTCATGCATTAGTATTTGACAGATCACGTGAGATTTCAGACATGGTGCCAAAGAAAAAGATGCTCAGTATGCTTT
>OX451219.1:25242568-25306837 GCA_949628195.1 Phasia obesa | reverse complement strand
TTATTTTTTATTATAATCAGTTATACCATCTCTGGCTGTTAGAGATGTTTAGAAATTTTAATCGAATCTATCAAATTTATCAAAATTACTCAAATCTTTACAATTGCGCAGTTTTTTGCTAATACTGAAACAAACCTATGCTAAATTAGAAATTAATTTTGTAGTTTTTAACATGATGAACCCTAAATTTTTTAGTTTTTTAACAAAAAATTAATTTTCACTCAGCTTAGGTCTTAAATTTGACCATACTATGTAATTCGAAAATTCGAAATTAAGTTCAAAATTTCAACATATTGAAAAAACAAGTAGGAGGTCTTTATTCGGCCATGTCGAATCTTATATACCCTTCACCATAGTATTGTTAGATATTATGTTACCCCACTATGTTTCCCTATTTCACAATAATATATTTACGGCTTCTACTCTTATTATTTTCAACTTCATAAGTACATAAAACAAAAAAATGTTTGGAAAATTTTTTGTAAACATTTTTTTAAATTTTGCGTAATTTTTTTTTTTAGTTTTTGGTAAAAATTTTTGGAAAATTTTCTGTAAAAATTGTTTTGATAAGTTTTTGTAAAAATTTTTTGTAATTTTTTTTTTTTTTTTAATTTATAAAAACAATATTTGATCATTTTAAATATTTTTTTAATTTTTTATTATGTTTTGTAATTTTTTTTTTTTTATTTTGAAAAATTTTTTTATGTTTTCCAATTTCACATTAATATATTTTCGGCCTAACTCTTATTATTTTCAATTTCATAAGTACTTAAAACAAAAAAAAAAAAAAATGGAAAATTTTTTTGTTATAGTTTTGGTAAAAACTTTTTTGCAATTATTTTTTTTAATTTTTTGGATTTTTTTTTAATATTTATTTTTAAAAATGTTTGTATTTTTTTCGGATTTGTTTAGATTTTTTTTGGAATTTTTTTTTTTAATATTTTGTAAAATTTATTTTTTATAAGGGGTGTTTTTTATAGAGGTATAGAACTTTAAGTTGGCATTACTTTTCAAGATGGCGACCGATTTAACAGCTGTCAAGTGATTTATTCTCAGTATGGTTTGGCAATTCATCATGAATAGACTCACGCCTGAACAACGCTTGCAAATAGTACAATTTTATTTCGAAAATAATGGTTCTGTGCGGAAAACGTATCGCGCACTTTGTTTAGCGATGAAGCGCACTTCTGGTTGAATGGCTATACGTCAACAAACAAAACTGCTGCATTTGGAGTGAAGGTAATCCTCAAGTGTATGTCGAAACACCGTTACATCCAGAAAAACTGACTGTTTGGTGCGCTTTATGGGCTGGTGGAATCATTGGTCCGTACTTTTTCAAAAACGATGGTGGCCAGAACGGTACAGTCAATGGTGATCGGTATAGAGTCATGATTACTAACTTTTTCATTCCTGAATTGAATAACCATGATGTCCAGAAGATGTGGTTTCAACGAGACGGCGTAACATGTCACACAGCTCGTGCCACAATAGATTTATTGAAAGACACGTTTGGTGACCGCCTAATTTCATGTTTTGGACCTGTGAATTGGCCTCCAAGATCTTGTGATTTAACACCGCTAGACTACTTTCTGTAGGACTATGTAAAGTCATTGGTCTATGCGGATAAGCCACAAACACTTGACCATTTGGAAGACAACATTCGCTGTGTTATTGCCGATATACGGCCACAAATGTTGGAAAAAGTCATCGAAAATTGAACGTCCAGATTGGACTACATCCGCGCCAGCCGTGGCGGTCATATGCCAGAAATCATAGTTAAAATGTAATGCCACAAGATTATCTTTCGGATAAATAAAATTCATGTCAATCGAATAATCCATCGTTGTTTTATTGCAACTCAAAGTTCTATACCTCTATAAAAAACACTCTTTATTTTGTAAATTTTAACCCCCATATTCATGAAAAATAAAACTTATTTAAAATGTATTTTAGAACAACTTTTGTATGAAAGATTTGTTCTAAAATAGATTTCAAATATATTTTATTTTTTATAAATATGGGGTAAATCTTTTCGAAAATATTTTTTATTTTTTTTGGGAATTTTTTTACAATTTTTTTTTATAATTTTTTTTATATTTTTGTTTTATTTTTTGTATTTTTTTTTTTTTCTAAATTATGACCTGCCATCAATCTATAATGCATTGGAATGGTCAGACTAAAGCAAAAAATGCTTTTATTGACCCCTACTCCACCCAATGGGAATATTGAGTACTCCTGGTTACCAGTCGGCACTCTGTGGGTCTATTGGCTACCTCTATATGTATTGCTTTCTATAAAGGCCTATAATACAAATCAAAGCAGAAAAACCTTACCAATTATTATTTAACAAAAAAAAAAAAAAAAAACAGGAAAAAGAGAATCATTAAAAGCGAAAAAAAAAATTAAAGCAACGTGAAAAAAATAGGTGGACATGGTTTTTTGCCCGCAACCTCCAATGGGATGGTCTGGTGTTACTAAATTGCCTGGCAGATTGGTGTGCTTACATTTTCTGTACCTCGTCTGCTGCCTTGGAAAATGACATTTTAACCCGAACACGGACAGGCGGATATCGCCTAATCAACTTTTAAATGTATAAGGATCCAGAATATATGTATATACTTTAAGGGCTCCGAAATGAATATTGTAGAAATTACACACGAATGACAAACTTATAAATATATACCCTTTCCAATTTTTGCATAAAAAATAAAAGTTTTATGAACTTAAATCTTAAAATTTACGTTTGCTATATCGAATTTTAAAATTCGTATTGCTTTTATGATATTTTTTTTGTGAATTTTATACAAATAAAATACAATTTAAGCCAAACAGTTACCCCCATATTTGTAAAAAATAAAACTTATTTGAAATGTATTTTAGAACAACTTTTGTATGAAAAATTTGTTCTAAAACAGATTTCAAGTATATTTTATTTTTTATAAAAATGGGGGTAACTGTTTGGCTTAAATTGTATTTTATTTGTATAAAATTCACAAAAAAAAATATCATAAAAGCAATACGACATACGATACAATTTACATCACAAGCTTTTTTATTTATTTTTTTTTTTAGGCAGAAAATTTGTACATTTACTTTTTTGATTTGTGAGTTAAAAAAAAACTTTACTAACATTTTTAAATGATAAGGATGAATGAACATAGCTATTCATATAATAAAATAGTAACTCATTTCCGTCTGACTGTCTGTCAATCTGTCTGCTTTTCATTTGTGTTCGCATCACGTAAAAACTACTGGATGGATTTTAACAAAATTTTGTGAGGAGCTACCTTAGCATCCTTATTCCAGTATGGAGTACATTTTTTTCCGCAAAAATATCTCATTTCCAAGAGATAGTGGAGAAAAATCAGTGAAAAACGTAATTTCCGGTTTAAAGGTACTGAAATGCTCGGTTTAGAACTGGGATATTTTGAACACTATTGCATGACATTAGGCGCCAATTGTATAAAATTTGTATTTGATTTGTATTTTTATTTTTTGTAATTACAACGTTATTAAAGTATTTTAAACAACTTTTACAGAGCTTTACAATAACTTTTTTAAAATTTTAGAATTTTATCCAGGGATGGGAACCTTTATATAAAGTAAGTTCATAAACCATAACTGAAGCACTAACTGATATGCATAGTTTAAGGCTGCAGTTAGTTTAGTAAGGACGAAAACCTTTATATGAACCCTTGATTATGAAAGTGGTATAACTCATATATATATTTCTTGTTTCGAGAAAGAATTAAAATATATTTTTTTATTATGCAATAAAATATTTTGACAATTAAATAATGCCAACAAATAAATATTTATTATGTAAAATATATTGTGAAATTTATAACCATTTTTAGAAGAGAATGTGGTTTTGAAAGGAAAATGAAAGGAAATGAAACGAACTTTTTAAATGACATTAAGGAAATCTTTTTATTTGAAATAAACATTTTATGCAAACTTATTTCATTGTAACTCATTTCAAGTAATTTATTTTTTAGTATTTATTCGTGGAAAATTAGTGGATTGGTGGTAAGGTAGTAAATCCATCATATCTTTACGTTTTTCTTCTGTTATTGGTCTAATGGTTGTGTATAATGAAAGCAAATCAATATTTTCGTATACTCTTGGCCTTCCTGTTTGAGGTGGAAAGTCTAACACTTTTCGGAATTCGGAATTGTCGTCCAAAGAATTTTTATAAAATAAGTTATATGGAACATTTTTTAGAAACCTGATCTATTGCATTTTTAGCCAAGACACAGCTTCTCCATTGGTGTTTCTTTTTCTATCTTCTAGTAATTTCGTCGAAATGAAATCTTTCTGAGCCATTTGTTCTACAAAAAATGGGTTTCTTTTTTTACATAATTCTATTAAATTATAATAATTCGATTAAATAATTCGTTTTTTTACATTAATAGGATTAGCTGATCATACCTGAAACGCTATCTTAAGACATGACAAAATTGCTAATAATTATTTTGCCAAAATTTGAAAACAAACTACCTTATACCACTATTAAAATATACAGTAACTGTATTTTGTTTACCAACCAAATTATTCTTGCAAAAAAAAAACCGACTACAAAACAAATATATGTGCATTAATTCTGAAATACAAATTTAAAAGGAAGTTATCTGTAAGAACTAGTACCCAAAACAAATACTTTTATACTTGTTGCTCTAATGGACATAGTTTTATACGTTATGTACATTCAAATGTCTATCCATAACGGTTCAGCAGATAAAGCCATATACGACAAATTACATCAGATATGAGGACACCCTTTATTTTTTACACTTATTATTACTGACTCAATAATAAAAAGTAACGGTTCCAAGGATATGGCCATATAGAATAAATAATATCACCTAGGGGACACCCTTTAATGTACAATTTTAAATTAAACACTTATTTCAAAGGACAGATTCTTTGTAAATTTCAAATGTCTGTTTAAAACGGTTGAAAAGTTTAGCCATATGCATCACATCAATTTACATCAACTATTGAGTCACCCTTTATAATTTTAAATATTTATAAATGTTATTATACGGGAGTAGTGGAGATTCTGTCTAATTTACAAGTGTTTGTCTATAACAGGTAAACAGATAGGTAAAATTACATCAATTATGGGGACACCATTTAGTTTCCAAATTTAAATTATATACTTGATGTTATAACGGACTTAGAATTACTGGTTCTTTGTAAATTGCAACCGTCTCTCTGTTAGGGTTCAAAAGTTTTGCAATATACATCAAATTACATCAACTATTGGGACACCCTTTAACTTCTAATTATAAATATTTAATTTCTGATTATAAATATTAGATATTCTGTCGAATTTTCAAGTGATTGTCTACAATGGTTCAAATGGTTCATATATATATATAAATTGACGTCACATATGGGGACACCCTTTAATTTTTAAGTTTATTTTTTATTAATTTCTGTTATTGACAGCTATAGTGATATGCAGTTTTTTTAAATTTTAAAAAAACACGTATGTTGTATGGGGACACCCTTTAATTTTCAAAATTCTGAACTTCTTTTAAAATGAGACCAATCTGTAAGCATTTCCTTTCTAATAAAGAAAATTTTTTAAATCGGTTCAGAAATGACTGAGTTCTGCGGGCACAAACATAAAAAATGCAACATTCAGACGAATTGATAACCTCCTTCTTTTTTTGAAGTCGGTAAAAAATAAACTCAATTTATCAATTTAATTTTCATAGCATACTGTGAATTATTAGAGATTATATTATTTTATTAGGATTTGATATAAAAAAAAACAGATTTTTAAAATTTTTGACTTATACCACTTTCAAAATCAAGGGCTCATATAAAGTAAAATGAGGCTCTTTAGTGTGGATTGCTTTCAAAAAAATTGAACGCTGACGAAGTGGCGGGTACAACTAGTATTTTATATATTAATTTTATAATCGCTACCGCAACTCCTACATATCCGATCGTAAAATATGATTATGAACATTGAAAGGAAACTTGTTTCTTGAATTTCTAAACTGCACCTATAAAGTGTGATGATTCTTTTTTTATTTTTAGTACAAGTTTTCAAATAAAGTAGTAGGCCCCTTTTTCCATTTAAGCTTGGCCATCCCATAATACGATAAATTAATGCCAGGAATTTTCCCCTACAAATTTTTTTTCTACAGTTCTTTGTTCCTAACTCATCATAATTTTTTTAATTTTCTTTATTTATTTTTCTTTTATATTTTGTAAATATTGTGTGAAAAATAAAAGGAAAAAAATTAAAGAAAAAAATATTAGAGTTTTTAGTTGAGTGAAATGGAAATTTTTAATTGCTTTATGATTATATTTTTCTTCTTTCAGTTCACAGTATCCTTTGCTCTCAAAATAAAAAAGTTATTTTTTAATATAAAGTTTGATTTGCTTTTTCAGAAATTTTTGGAAAAAGGTAAGGATGTCTGATTTCCCAAGGCGAATCTAAAGATAAAATAAACAACTTAATAAATATTGAAAAAATACATTAATAAAATATTTTTTTATTTGTATTTAAAAATATTTTGAAGGACTAAACAGGATTCATTTAATATTTGTTAAGATACAACAAAATTATTTCTTAATTAAAATAGAAATTAAAAAAATTAATAACAAGTCCAGTGTTAGAATTGACACAAAACCTTTTACAATTTTTATCGCAATTATTTTTGAATAACAACTTAGTTGCCAATAAATAATTCATTAAAATTCTCTCAATAACATGAACACTGTCGATGACAGTTTTCCTGTCACAATAGACAAAAGGGTGTAACATTGTGTAAAGGATTGAGTCCTTTAAAAAGCTGAAATTTTAACAACAACAACAATAATAACATGATAACTAACTCTGTGATGATGTGAAAGAAATAAAGAACTGAATTGTAAAAATAAAATCATGCAGAAAACATGACATTTATTACGCACTATTAGCAATGACAAATAAAAACTCTTTGTGCACACATCACATCACACACATCCTTTTACTTTACCCCCTTCAATATTTTTTCAATAATGGAATATGTGTTACAGGATACATTGTCAATAAACACATATGAACATTGAACATATTGTAGTTGCAGCATAAGGTGATATTAAGGGCCTGATGTAAGGCCTTCTACATTTGAACTATTTTTAAGTAAACTTTTAATTCAAAACGTAAAATAAACTTCGTTTAATAAAAAAAAGTCAGACTTTGACATTCGGAGCTGTTGACAACACTAACAAAAAATATATAAAAAATTATCTAAATGGTCAGTATGTGTTTTTTTAGCTGCACGAGAAGCATCCATATTGATAACTATGGTTTGATAGATGAGAATGTGTAAATGTGTTGACATTTCTGTTCAGTAAGGTTTGACAAGTCCCCAGTGGTAAAACTAAAGAGGCCTTCTCACTTCAGGCCTTCTTTAAGGCATGCTTAGACCTTCTCTTGGATATAATCCTCATTTTTGTGTGCATTCCAAAGAAGACCTCTTGGAAAGCCCTATTCCTATTTCGCTTCTCTTAGTAGGGAAGTAGGAATGTGTACTTATTTTGTATGTCAAATACATAATTTTCCATTTTTATATTTCTTATTTATAAAACACAAAAATACATTGAAATGCCCTTTATCTACTTCATTGCTGATTGCGATTGAGATGCTTCGATAGACCGATTGATAGTGCGCTAGTCTATTAGACTGGAGGTTGACGGTTCGAATCCCAAAAAATTTTAATATTTCAATTATAAATAAAAATAAATTAATACTAAAATTATAACAACAATAAAAAAATTTGTCCCAGAACATTTTTTTTTAGTTTTTGCTACGAAAAGCCTTCTAAGAGGTATTAAATTAAAGGCCTTCTAGCATACAATTTTCGGTAGACGTTCTGCAACGCTTGCCAGCAGAAGCGGGAATGGAAGGCCTGCTCTGCAATGACAACCTGTGTAAAAGAGAAATGAGTAAGGAATGCGAACGGAATGTAAACCGAAGGCCTTGTGTCTTCAAAAGCAGGGGTAAAGAGGTCTTCTAGAAGGTCTCCTTATTCCTTCTCCAATAAACTCCAGAAAAACACTTCCAAATTGTGGAAATTTCTTCGCGAAGTTCACAAAGCACTTCGTTCGTTTTACGGATAACATAATCGGTCTAGAGAGCAAGCAATTCGTGCAGTTGTTAACCGTTTTCAGAGTAATTTTACTGTTCTTAATTCAAAAGCATCAACAAGACAACGAAATGTACATACCGAAGAGCATTTTGCTGCTGAAACGTGATTCATTTAAGAAGACCCCGATGCATCGTCGTCCTCAACTTATTGGGCTTTGTGCTTCGACTGCGTGAAATAAAATGCGGAAGAATCTTATCTTACGCACCTATAAAATACATCTCGTGCAAGAACTGAAGCCAAACGACTATCGTTTGCGTCTGTGTTTTTGCTAATTTGGGCTCACTTGAAGCTGGCCGAAGATGAGCTTTTTTTATCAAAGATTTGTTTTTATTGATAAAGCTCATGTATGGTTAAATGGTAACGTCAATAAGCAAAATTGTCGTATTTGGAGTGAAGACAATCCTCAATTCAAGGTTTGGTGCGATTTACTCGCTGGCGGTATTATCGGCCCATATTTCTTTCGAAATGAACAAGCTGCCGTTGCGGTGAATGCGTGCTCTATCTAGCCACGCTGACTGAGTTTTCTTTTTGTTTTAAATTACTTAGCTAAACACCAACGACATTTGACAGGCAAACCTTCTTATGCCTAAGAGTAGCATAGCTTAGCATGGCTGTAATCTTTTAGTCTGTCTTTTCTGAAGACACAGAAGGAAAGATTATTCCGTTGTCTGAACATGCTCCCCGGGGAATACTAACTGTCACTGCAGGATTAGCAAAAGCTTTGACAAAGTGCTCTTGGGGAAAATAGGGGCAACAGACGCCAGGGTTCATGGAACCTGAATCTAAAAGAAAAGCGCCCAAATGAATAATACGACGGGAAGCGGTGGCCCCACAGAGACCCTCTCATCTCTGTGGCCGGTTGTTGGTGAGGTTCTCTTCGGGGTTTCACGAGGTGGTTGTGGTTTAGATCGATGTATGCAGAGATAGTGCAGTGAACAAAGTGTGCTGTTTCACTCTTAACAGAAGGATTTTAATGGTCTCCAAACCCTAAGCAAGAGGTTAGGACATGGGTTTAGGCTTCTGTGTTCTATAAATTGATATTTATTGTGACAGTGTAGTACATCTAGTGCGGTATGGGTGCCCATCTTTTACACATGGCACGTTATTGTTATTAACAGAAGGAGTTGGATGGTCTGCAACCCCTAAGCAAGAGGTTAGGACATGGGTTCAGGCTTCTTTGTTCTATAAATTGATACTTATTGTGACAGTGTAGTACATCTAGTGCGGTATGGGTGCCCATCTTTTACACATGGCACGTTATTGTAAAGTGTGCTGTACTACACGAAGAGGACGCTAGTCTACGCTTTTATTTCTCTCGAGACCAAAGTTGGATAAGAGCCAACACGGCTAGGTGCCGACGTGATCTTGATCACATCTGTCTGAACATGCATAGAATATGAGCAATCAATTTAAACTGCTCTACAAGAGCTGCTTAAAGCGTTGGAGAAACATAAAAGAGGCGAAAAGTTAAGCATTATCACCAAGACTGGAGGATTACGTTTGTGGGAAAATATTACCAGATCTTAGGGTCTTCCACCATTAATATAGCAATACCACAGAATGGAATTATGTAGCATATCCTATGTAGCATATCCACAGAACAACACCAAAGAGAAATGACTGCAATCCACCAGGCTCCCCAAGAATGACTGCAGCTTTGGCAGTCAACTGTGGTTCAGTTAAGCTTGCTGCGAACTACCTTTCTGTTTTAGATTATGATCATCTCAATAAAATGTCTGACTGGAAACTTCCTCATTAGGTCACAAGCATAGTAATTAAGAGCCATTGATAACGTACTTACCATGATACGATAAAAAAGAAAGGTTGGAACACTTCCTATGTCACTGTCCTCGACTAAATGTAAAGAGATCACTTGTTGACGTCGCTTACACTTTTCTAGATCGTATATTGGGTTAAATAATTAGCTGCAGTTGGTTGTACGTTGGGGACTTGTTATTACAATGTCCAATTGGAGATTGTTATTACAATGTCGAATTTACATGGTGGCTGATTAAAGCTGCTACCAAAAAAAAGTAAATGATACAAGAATTTGGATAGTGCGCTGTTTTCACTTTACGAACCTTACTTCTTCGAAAAAAAGTTTTACTGTTGAAAAAGTTTTTCTTTCCAGAAATACGCCAAAATGAACTCTGTGTGGTTACAACTATGGGCACCTTGTCACATAGCCACGTCTGATATGACAGAATTGCTGCGAAAATTCCCCAAAAGAAAACCAACAAATTTGGATGATTTAAAGCAATCCATTCAATTCATTTAAGGAAATTCCCGTAATGTATCAAAATTCATCAACCACCCTGTATAATATTCCTACCATACCTGCCCTAACCTACTATCAAATTCAAATGTTTTTAAGGATTCGTTTTTGTATTCCATCAAAATTCGAAATTCTTTCAAATAGTTTAAATCTCAAATACAAAATTATTTCCTACAAATTCTATATTTTACAGAAAAATTTTACGCAAGGTAATATGAATGTCAAGGACATCTGGTTCTAACAGAACAGCACCACATATCACACCTCAACCGATTATACATTGATTGTGAGCAATTTGCTAGAATTATTAAACTGCCATCGTGAAAAAAGAACAAGCATCTTTCTTTATAGGCCTTCATGTTACGGCACCCTTTTACCCTTAACAGCACCCATGTGTTAGTTTCTTAAGTGTCACACATGTATTGAACCCATAATCAAATATGTTTGTTTCCTTAAAGGCACAACTTGTTATCAGCTTGTTGCGCCTCGTATAGAAAAGTAGAAGAAAAAAAAAAAACAAAAAATATGTGTAAGTGAAGGGTTTTTCCAAATTGCCTTTGGGGATAACGAGTATGTGTGTATTTGCTCAAGGACATGTGTAAATAAGAGCCTTAAAAAAGCAGTGATTTTTTTTTTGTCGATACGTATTAAGACTGATTTTCATACCAAAATTATAGTAATTTTGTGAATAAAAAGGGGTTGGGTGCGCTTGGCGTGTGTGTGTGTGTATGTGTCTTACAAATAATATGTTTTTTATTTTCTGTTTTTTTTTGTGTCCTTTATTTGTTTCACTTTAAAATGTCATCTTTTTCTATTGTATTAAATAGCGTTTTCTGTGTGTGTTTTTGGCTTTTAATGTTATTTTTTTTGCTGTTAAACATTAAACGCTGTCGCGTGCTTTGTTTCGGTTGCTTAAATGTTGGTTTTGTGGGCTACCAATCCATGAATTGTTGTTTATTATCAAAAATACATGTGTATGCTATAAGAGTCTGGTTTTTAGGGTTCCGTAACCAAAGGATAAAAGCGTAACCCTATTGTTTTCGCTTTTGCCGCTATAGCAACAAATTCTAAAACTTATAGGGTGTTCCAATAGAGACGTGTTATTCAATTAAATATGTTTATTTCTTGGACTGTGCACTTGAAATTTACAGTAATTCGAAATTAGTGCGCTATATAATAGTGACGTGATTTGCATGTAAATTTTAAGGGCCGCTGTTGATTTTGAATAAAACACAAATTATTTAGGAAATTATAGTCATATCTTTTTATTTTGATAATATTGGTATGGTTCAATTATGTATGGTACAAAATATCGGCTAAATGGCCGTCGCGACCTCGGCGGCTCGATGCTCGAAATTTTCGATGACGCTGAGGCATAGGTGAGGATCTATGCCGTAAATGTGGAGAATTATCTCATCCTTTAGCTCTTGAATTGTTGCTCGCCCATACCGTCCACATCCATATCTTCCAAATCTGGCCGTAAAACGTTCGTTATCATCTCACAATAGCGAACACCATTCACAGTAACTGACTGACCGGCCCTATTTTGAAAAAATACGGCCCCGATGATGCCGCCAGCCCATAAACCGTACCAAACAGTCACTCTTTGTGGGTGCATTGGTGTTTCGACAATCACTCTTGGATTATCGTTCGCCCAAATGCGACAATTCTGCTTATTGACGAATCCACTGAGGTGAAAATGTTCCTCATCACTGAAGATGATTTTTTCCACCATTCTGACCATAGACGACGTTTGGAATGATCAAGAGGCTTTAGTTCTTGAGTCAATTGCACCTTGTAAGCGTGTAAATGCAAGTCTTTATGCATAAATTTCATCAAGGACGAGCTTGAGAGGTGCAATTGTTGGGCACGACGACGAGTTGAGGTGGACGGCTCTTCAGCCACACTATCGCGAATAGCAGCAATATTTTCTGCAGTACAGGCTGTACTAGCATGCACTGGTGGTCTTCACATCTCCTACAGACTCGGTTTGTTAAAATTTTTGCACGATTTTTCTGATTGTACGCACATTTGGATGATTAAATTGACCGAAAAAAATCACGAACTGCACGATATGCATTTTGATTTGAACGCCCATTTTCATAAAAGGCCTGAATAACTTTAACGCGTTGCTCGATTGTGTATCTTGCCATGCATCAAATTGAGTTAGTCTGAAATAGAAAAATTTCAAAATAAATGAAGAAAAAAACTTGACGTTTAGGTGTGGTTCACATTCAACATCGGCCCTTAAAATTTAACCGCTCGATACATAGCCTAAGTTTTGAACGATAATAGGTGGACTCTTGAAATTTTTACAGGTGTAATGCTATGGCCACTATAACAAATAGTAAAAATTAAAGGGTGCTCCGACAGTGTCGTATACGCTAGCAGACAGTGCCGTACACGCTTTTGATCGACATATTTTTCACTTATATTGCCCTATTTTTTGAGGTGGTAGGCTCCTGATATTTTCACAGAAGGTCCATTTATTTGAACAGTAATAGGCTTACACTTCAAATTTACTATAGACTATATTTAACAATATTCAACTGTTACAACAAGTAATGAAAATAAAATTAATAAAAATAAAAGCGTATTCGCTAAATGTCGCGAGTTTGAGGAATTTGGCCTTCTCTTCTAAACTTTATAGGCAGAGACTTGATATTAACACAAGGTATTTGGTGCTATTCTCTAGTTTAAAAAATAATTAAAAATTAAAGGGTGCTCCAAAGGACTTAAACAAATTAACAACCTGTATTTTTAAAATTTTAATGTTGTACTGAATATAGAACGAAACCCTTCGTGTATGAGTCCGACTCGCACTTGATTGCTTTATTTTAGTTAAGGAAGAAGACAAAACTATAACGATTGTTTCAAAAATTCGTTGCATAAAATGCTTATTTACTTCTTCGATTTTAAGAAAAATAACCATTATTCTTTAGCAATTTACAAATTTACTAATAAATTGTTGGGTATTATCATTGAAATAACTCAAGTCACCTAAATCGAAGATTTAACCCAATAAATTTAAATTTATTAAATCTTCAACTAAAACGTCTTTTTATATCAACTCAACAAATACATTATGATTTTTTCATGAAAATCGGGCGAGCTGTAACATCATGGGCGAGCTGTAACATCCTATTGCCATATGTACGGTGGCGTTAATGGTGTTATGGAAGAAGCTCTTGTGTCAACTGAATCTTAAATGGAAACAAATGCAAATCCTTGTACAAAATTGTGGCCAATTGTGTTGTTCTTTGAAGACCAAGCTTCTGAGCACGGCGTCGAATTGAGGTTGATGGATTGCTTTGAACACTTTCTTGAGCAGCAGTAATGTTTTCAGCCGATCTTGCAGTACGTTGTGGTCCATGCTTTGGCCTATCTCCTACAGACCCTCTTTCTTCGAAATTATTCGCTACACGATAAATAGTGCATTTTGTTGGCACGTTGTTTCTCCCAAAAATTTCACGTAACTTTCTTATCGTCACAGTAATCGATGATTTTTTTTAATGTTTTAATGATTAAAACACGTTGGTGCCACGTGTTTACTTCACGCCTGCCAAATATGAACTGTGAAGACTAATGTTTGCCAAAATGGCGGCAAAACAAAGTAGTATACCTTCCCGGCGGACACCCTGTATTTAGTATTGGAATTACCGCATGTGTTTAAGAACGTCCTATATTTCTCCTTCTAACTATCTACGTTGTCAGCAAATCTATCTTTTTAGGGTTCTATATCCAAAGGGTAATACGCCACGAATTCTGCCTGTCTGTTAGTATGTCACAGCCCTCTCTCTATCTATTGGACTGCAATAGGTAGACAGTTGACAGTTTACAGATGATGGCCGTAGCTAAATAAGAGCGCTACAAATGTTTTTTTTAAATAAAACAAAAACGGTTTTGGATATCAATGAAATTCTTTATTCCTGTAAAAGCACGTTCGATGCCATTATGTATGGAACTCGATTTCTTTTGCATGACCACCACGGGCACGCTCGCAGAAGTCCAGACGCTGACCCCAATTTTCGACGGTTTTCAAGCATAAATCGGCCGATACTGCTGCAATTTCAGGTTCGATATTAGTACGAAGTTCATCAATCGTCGCTGGCTTGTTGGCATAGAACATAGACTTGACGTAGCCCCTCAGGAAATAGTCTAAGGGCGTCAAATCGCACGACAGAGGCGGCCAATCGACTGAACCATTTCGTGAGATAACACGTTCTCCAAACTTGATTTTCAATAAATTGATTGTGACATTCGCTGTGTGGCTTGTGGCGCCGTCCTGTTAAAACCACAAGTTCTCCAAGTCCATATCATCCAATTGGGTTATCATTGAACGGTACCGATTCCCATTCACAGTAACGTGCCGGTCTGGATCATCACGGAAGAAGTACTACCCAATGACGCCGCCGGCCCATAAACCGCACCAAACCGTAATTTTTTTCGGAAATCAATGATGACTCATGGAGTATGTATGGATTGCTGCCTGACCAATAACGCATATTTTGTTTATTGACGAAGCCATTCAGCCAGAAATTAGCCTCATCGCTGAAGATGATTTTTCGATGAAAATCCGAATTATTTTCAAGTTGTTGCTCAGCCCAATTCACGAACATACGACGCTTCTGGTGATCAAGCGGCTTCAGTTCTTGCGTCAATTTGATCTTGTAAGGATGTAGGTCAAGATATTTTCGCAAAATTCGCCACAACGACGTCACAAAGATGCCCAACGCTTGATAACGACGTGTGAGAGACACATTAGGGCTTTCTTCAACTGAAGCCTCAGCGGCAGCATTATTCTCGACAATACTGGCACTTCTTTGTCTGACTGGCACGGGAACATTTTGTACTGTGCCTGTGGATTCAAATTTTTCGAATAGACGCTCAATTGTTGATCTGCTAGGACGATTATGACGACCATAAATTGGACGTAGCACTCTTAACGTTGAGGCCACTGACTCCGAATTTCCGTAGTAAATCTTAATAATTTCGACTCGTTGTTGGCGCGTATATCTTTCCATCATGAAATGGCAAACCTTACTGAAGAGAAATGTCAAAAGAGCGGTAAGAAATATGGCGTCGTCTGCTGTCCCTGTCGCTCTACTTTTGTAGCGTCTTTGTGGAAAACCCCATTATAACAACACATAATAAAATAGAAAAAAAGGGTGTCCCCATAGAGATGTGTGTGTGCCTTATCATTTGAAAGGTAATAGGTGGACCCTTTAACGATGCTATATCTACATCCACATATAATAAAATTAAATTAATGCTCAATTAATTTTTTAATTGATATAAATATATATTTGCTAAAAGAGAACAAAAAAAATTTCAAATTAAACAAATAATTGACTCAATTAATAAGTTAATTAAATTTTAGTCTGAAACCAATTTAAACCTTTTTTAAATTGAAGCAAACATTTTGTCTGTGTATAGAGCAGGATGAATGTTAGCGATGACGTAAGTTATGTTGATCTTAATGGCATTATTCGTTTGTGGTTCATTGCCTTTGTCATACATACATTGCTATGTTGTATCGAAACCACATGTCTTTCACATCCTTATTATCCGGAAGGTTTCATCAAACATTTGCATTTCAAACGATGTTTTCGTCAAACTTTACTTTTTTCTTGTTTATTGGTATTGTGTAGATCATTTTGACTTTCCATGCAAAGTTTTAATAGTTAACTGGTATAGACGACTATATAAAAAAACAACCAAAACTCCCATCTCTGTCCCAATAAGTCACCTATTTGAATTAAAATTTTTTATAATTTATACATGATGCTATACGATGTAACTTTCAATGTTGCTTGTTCTTTATTGTCTGAAAGACACATTCATAGGCAGTTTAAGAAAATAAATAATTTAATCGCTATGAGCTGCACTTTTTTATCCTTTTGCTATTGGAAATTGGATTTTGAAATCTCGTCTTAGCTTGTAAGAAAAAATAAAACATTTTTATAATTAACAATTTCTTTATGCAAACATACATATGTTTTTCAAGCATCCTTTTATTTTTATTCTGGTCAGATGTTTTGCATTCTTTCGTTTTCCCCTTTGCCAAAAAGATTAAATTTTTACATTTTTTTGTTTCTTGCCATTCTTATATTTTGCATAATAGCGTAATATCGTCTAGATTTTATCCCAGAAAAAAAAACGAATACAATTGCATGCTTATCTTTAATCCTTTTTCAAGGCTTAAGTCAGAGCTAAAGAAAGAAATTTACATTTCACCTAATGAAACGACAACTACAACATAAAAGCCAAATTTGCCAATTGACCATTAGAGCTAGACAAGGTGTTGCCAGTAAGACTGCTTGCTGCATGTACTTTTGTAGAAAATAAAATTAATTTTGCATGCATTTCCTTTAAGGGATTAAGAAAACAATAATCAATTATCCTTTTTTACATTTTCTTACTTTCATTCTATATTTAATACCGGCTTTTTCTTCATCTTATCTTGAGAGAGTGTTGCAGCAATACTTCTGGTATATTTTCTAATCAGCGCTAGAGAATTGAAACGGTTTGCAGTTTTAATATATAATTAAAAAAATATTTTTGCCATCATAAGTTGACAACACGTGACTAAAATTTGATGTGGGAGATGCGCTTTGTAAGAAAAATCTAACAGTAGTAATTAAAAATCTATACATATAATAAAACAGAAACTCATTTCCTGCCTGTCTGTCTGGCAGTCTCTGTTCGCATCACATAAAAACTACTGGAGGAATTTTAATAAAATATTGTGAGGAGGTACCTTAGTATCCTTATTCAATTATAGGATATTTTTTTCCGCAAAAATATCTTATTTCCAGGAGAAAGTGGAGAAAAAGCCGTCAAAGTACGCCAATTTTTTTACTGTACTGCATACTTTAAGGAATCTTCTATTTTAGCAAGTGCGATATTTTAAACACAGTTGCGCAACAGATGGCCCTGTTGTAAAAAATAATGACAAAATTTTAATTAATAAAATAAAATTTCTATTTGATTTGTATTTTTACTTTGAGATATTACATTGCTAAATTACATTGTGTTTAATATACCTTTTACAGAATTTTAGAATTTTATATAAGTTTTAAAAATTTATCCAGGGATGGGTACCTTCATATACAGTAAATGCGTAGGTTAGGTTAGGTTAAGCAGGCAGCTCCAATACAGCTCACTTGGGTCCAAGTATTGGTCCCTTTGTGTAACCTGCAAAAGAGAACAGGAAAAAGAGGGAGAGATGAAAAAGAAAGAGAGAGAGAGAAAAGAGAAAAAAGCGTTGAAAGAAGACATAGGGTGAAGTCACAGACAGACAGACAAAAAGTATAGAAGTAGATAGAGAAGAGTCAGAAGTGTGGGGAGGTAGCCAACGGAGGGCAGGTTGGTCAAGCCAGGTTATTAACGAGATTGTCTATGCCTCGTCAATTGTAGGTTGGTTAGAAAACCATCCGCTGCTTCTCAGAAAGGAGTTAATCCTGCTCGGTTTCAAAATGGAGACACAGGAGAGGCTTGCGAAGCACCTTTGTCCAAGGTATTGGAGGCGTTGGTATTCTAACGCAGGGCAGTGGCAAAGGAGGTGTTCGACAGTTTCCTCCTCTTCCTCATCCTGACAACTTCTACAGAAATCGTTGTAGTGGAGACCCATCCTTCTTTCATGAGTTCCGAATAGGCAATGCCCAGTGATCGTTGTATTCAGTAAATGCGTAGGAATCAAAAAATTTGGTACTTTCAAAGCAAAATCGAACAAAATATTCTCAGGTCGCACACAACGATTACAACTGATTGTACGTCCTGAACGACTTAGTTCAACTGAACTAGTCACTCAACTGACCTGAGTTAGCTGGTCACCATACTTAGCTTGTATTAAGTCCTTAGTTCGCTTTAGCTCCTTAGTTCAGTTTTGCCCTCTAGTTTAGTAGTTCAGTCAGCCTTTTAGTTAATTTTAGCTCATTAGTTCACTTCAACTCACTAGGTCAGACAGCTCCTTAGTTCAGCCCATTAGCCCATTAGTTCGCTTCAGCTGACTAGCTCCTTAGTTCAGTTTAGCTCAGCTTCTTAGTTCAGTTTAGCCATTAGTTCACTTCAGCTAACTAGTTAAGTCAGGTCATTAGTTCAGTCAGGTCCTTAGTTCAGTTGAGCTAATTAGTTCAATTCAACTCACTAGTTTAGTGAGGTCCCTAGCTCAGTTTAGCTCATTGGTTCACTTGAGCTCACTAGTTGAGTCCGGTCCTTAGTTCAGTTTAGCTCATTAGCTCACTTCAGCTCACTACTTCAGTCAGCTCCTTATTTCAGTTTAGCTCATTAGTTCTCTTCAGCTCACTAGTTTAGTCAGGTCCTTAGTTTAGTTTAGCTCATTTGTTCTCTTACCTCAGTCAGCTCCTGAGTTCAGTTTAGCTTATTAGTTTACTTCCGCTCACTAGTTCAGTCAGCTTCTTAGTTCAGTTTAGCCATTAGTACATTCAGGTCCTTAGTTCAGTAAGGACCTTAGTTCAATTGAGCTCATTAGTTCACTCTAGCTCACTAGTTAGTGAGGTGCTTAGTTCAGTTTAGCACATTAGTTTACTTCAGCTCACTAGTTTAGTGAGGTCCTTAGTTCAGTTTAGCTCATTAGTTCACTTCAGATTAGTAGTTAAGTCAGCTCATTAGTTCACTGCAGCATATCACCACCTATGATTGATAATGCTGAAATAGTTTGTCAAAATTAATCTTAGAAATCGTGGTAGCAAAAACTGTTTTTTTTTGTAGGGATACGTACCCAAAGGGCAACAGCGTTACCCTGTTTTTTTCGCTACAATGACTGTCTATCTGTTAGCGTCTTCAACACTGGAACCATAATAGATAGACTGAAATTTTTATCATAAGCAAATGATCTAAAAGACCGACCTAGATCAAAACAGTGATCTGAAGTATAATGATCAATGAGCTAACAAGCACATTTATAGGGTACATTAAATGTATCGTGAAGACTATCGTTGTCGATGTCATGCCCTTGTTTAAACAGCCATGTTAGAACATATGTTCGCGCTACGATGTCTACCATCAAATTTTGCTCTTAATTCGATTTTTAAACAACGCAATCTGTTGATCAAGCATAGAAATACGCTCTGCTTTGCTATAAGCATTCAAACAATAAAAAAAAAAATTTAAAAAAAAATATTGACGTTAAACAGAAAATTTTGTTTAGACTGAACATAAACATCGATAAGAATTTTCCACACAAAACCAAATGGACAAATTTATATTCGATGTTCTGCCATATATTTTGTTCATGTGCAAACATATCAATGGCTTCTCAATAAGTTTTAGTAAACAAGTTGATGTATGAACATATCTAGTAGGCAAGATCTATATAAACAACTAATGGACCCTGGGAGCCCTCAAAAAGGATCTATCATTATCGAGATTATCGATGGAGTTTCGATGTTAAAAATAAATTAAAGAAATTTTAATTTTGTTCTTTATCATTCAACATAACATCCATAAATGGGCACTCACTAACGTAAACAGAAAAGCTTATTGGATCATTCCGAAAACCATGCTTGGATGGTCTCTCAACAGTGGGACACCTTTTTAATGGGTGATTTTTTTGAGGTTAGGATTTTCATGCATTAGTATTTGACAGATCACGTGAGATTTCAGACATGGTGCCAAAGAGAAAGATGCTCAGTATGCTTCGACATTTCATCATGAATAGACTTACTAACGAGCAACGCTTGCAAATCATTGAATTTTATTACCAAAATCAGTGTTCGGTTCGAAATGTTCAAATGTGACAAATTTTGTTCAGCGATGAGGCTCATTTCTGGTTGAATGGCTACGTAAATAAGCAAAATTGCCGCATTTGGAGTGAAGAGCAACCAGAAGCCGTTCAAGAACTGCCCATGCATCCCGAAAAATGCACTGTTTGGTGTGGTTTGTACGCTGGTGGAATCATTGGACCGTATTTTTTCAAAGATGCTGTTGGACGCAACGTTACGGTGAATGGCGATCGCTATCGTTCGATGCTAACAAACTTTTTGTTGCCAAAAATGGAACAACTGAACTTGGTTGACATGTGGTTTCAACAAGATGGCGCTACATGCCACACAGCTCGCGATTCTATGGCCATTTTGAGGGAAAACTTCGGAGAACAATTCATCTCAAGAAATGGACCGGTAAGTTGGCCACCAAGATAATGCGATTTGACGCCTTTAGACTATTTTTTGTGGGGCTACGTCAAGTCTAAAGTCTACAGAAATAAGCCAGCAACTATTCCAGCTTTGGAAGACAACATTTCCGAAGAAATTCGGGCTATTCCGGCCGAAATGCTCGAAAAAGTTGCCCAAAATTGGACTTTCCGAATGGACCACCTAAGACGCAGCCGCGGTCAACATTTAAATGAACTTATCTTCAAAAAGTAAATGTCATGGACCAATCTAACGTTTCAAATAAAGAACCGATGAGATTTTGCAAATTTTATGCGTTTTTTTTAAAAAAAAAGTTCTCAAGCTCTTAAAAAATCACTCGTTATTTCTGTCATGCCCAAAATACTTCAAACTAATTTAAAAAAAAATATATTAAATGAATTGGCATAAATTTTTGTGTAGATTATTTTATTTAAAAAAATTCAGTGCTTTTTTGAGTTCCTCTAAGAAAAAAAAAAAAAAAAAAAACCAAAACCAGTTTTAATTATACGATAAAATTAAACCGATTTGACAGTATTCAAATGAAAAAAATAACCCTTTGAGAATAAATATTTCATTTTTTGCTTAAACATAATTTTTAAAATCAAATCCTTGTTTTTTTTTTGGGATTTTATGGGTAGAGAATTCACTACAACACAAAAAAAGAAAAAAATCTGTATGCCAGTATCTGAGGGGGGTAATTTTTTATGCTTGATAAACAAATTAGAAGTTGTGACGTTGTCAGGACACTCGGTTGTTTTTTATTTAAATTTTTTTTTGATTCATGTTGTTGAGAACAAAAAAAGCATTTTCTAATGAAACTAAGAGAAAAAAAAAACTTTTACCGTAATCACCCCTCAAAATAAGTCTGGGTACAGCTTTCAACTCTTTTTTTTTGCGACAGACGTAAACAATTTTAAATAAGCAGACATAAAAATAGTCGATAGAAGACGACTTTAAATATTACTTTGTTAAATTACTTGTTCAATGTAACAAGAATGTAGGTCAACGATATTAGACTCTTATTACTGCACAGAGAGAACAGTTCTGTGTTTGTGATATTTTTTCTCTTTTTAGCTCGATCACCAAAATATATTTAGAATAGGAGTCGAAGGCCTCAGTTGCTCGTACTCTCTTTCTTTCATTATATGATATCATTCACTGTATTATATATTTCTAATAAAATAAAATAAAAATATTTAGAATATCTAAATATTCTGTATGTTTGTATTACAAGCGAGCGATTAGTCAAGAAAATTTGTATAGATATAACTATATATCTATATATTGTATAGATATAACAATAGAGAAATAGCTTTTAAGCATTTTTTAGGACAAATTTTGATGATTTTTTTACACTCCTCTCTATAAAAAATGTATGTTGGCAACCGACGACTATTTGATCGGCAACAGAATCATATGTGACAAGAAGCTTTGTTCATATATTTCTGAAAATTAATTTTAGTGAAGGAATATGAAAGCCACGATGTGCCCTGCCTTCTCTTTATCTATTAGAGGGGCGGCTGAAAAATACCCTGAAAATATTGCAGTTAAATAGGTCTTAGCAGATCTTAATATCAACAAGTCTTCTGGGCCGGATGGCATTTCAGCACTGGTCTTGAAACAGTGCTCTTCGACGCTAGCACGTCCATTAGCGACTCTTTTCAGCACCTTGTATCATGCTGGTGAGTTTCCAATGTGCTGGAAGTTAGCTAATGTAACGCCAATCCATAAAAAAGGAGAGGCTAACAACCCTGAAAATTACCGCCCAATTGCAGTCTGTTCTACTCTTTCTAAGGTAATGGAAAGTATGGTAAATTTTCATCTTGTCAAGTATCTGCTGGCTTTCCTTTCGGAAAAATGGTGTCAATCCATTCACCATTTCGGCGAAAGTAAGGTGGTGGCTCTAGATATCTCCAAGGCCTTTGATAGAGTGTGGCATGGTGCACTCCTGTCAAAACTTATTGCTTTTGGTGTCGGTGATAGCTTTTCCTCGATTTATATCGAGCTTTCTCAGGGATCGCACTATACGAGTTGTTATAGATTCTATTTCATCAAACGAGTTCAAGATTAATTCAGGGGTACCGCAAGGCTTTGTTCTTTCTCCTACCCTGTTTCTTATTTTTTTAAATGACCTTCTCTGTCAAACTTCCAACCCTATCTACTCTTTTGCAGATGATAGCAGCATTTGCCATTCGTATTCATTCTGCAGACGGCCGAGCCTTTTCGAGATTGGGGCCAAGCGGCAAAACATGAATGATACGCTCAATCACGATCTCGTAACAAGGAATCGAAGCTCTTGATGTTCTTGGCATGGAAATCCAGTGTGACGTTCGATGGACTAAGCACATTTTTCAAGTCTCAAAAGAAGCTTTCAGGTGTCTCGGTTTTCTCAAACGGTGTAAAACATATTTCACCTCATCTGATCTCCTTACTATTTATACCACTTACATCTGGCCATCTGGTGCTCCAAAGTCTGTTTTGAAACTACTTGACCGCCTGCAGGAGAGGGCGAAGAAGCTTATGGGTGACAGTAGGGTATCCAACTTTATTGACTCTCTTGAACATCGACGCAATGTGGGTTGTGTTTCGCTGTTTTATCGCTACTACAATGGAATGTGCTCTGATGAGATTAGGGAACTAGTTCCCGATATCCGCACGTTTTCGCGCACAACACGCTTTTCATTAAGAGCTCATCCATTTGTGGTCGATTGGCCAGTGAATCGCACAATGCATTATAGAGAAAATTCGTTTTTTAGCCGTACAGTTTGCTTGTGGAATCATCTTCCTACAGAGGTCTTTCCTGTCAGCTACAATGTTGGAAAATTCAAATCGAATGGTCACAAACATTACTCCCTCTATCCTCCTTCCCATAACCTAATTTCCTAGTTCTGGCACAATGCTTTGCATGAGTAGGGGTGATCCCCTGAGTGCTGGTCCGAAATAAAAAAAAAAAAAAGATAAAACAGTCTTAATATCCACAAATCCACTTATGTTTTCAAGAGGGAATATTAAGATTGAAAGTAATATAGATAATAATACATATAATAAAAAAGTAATTCATTTCCTGTCTATCTGACCTTCTTTGTTTGTGTTCTTATAACGTAAAAACTACTGTATGGATTTTAACAAAATTTTGTGAGGAGTTACCTTATTATCCTGGTACCATTATAGGATACCTTTTTTCCGAAAAAATATTTCATTTCCAAGAGAAAGTGGAGAAAAAGCAGTGAGAGTACGCAGTTGTTTTAGTAGGGATGAGACCCTTTATATAAATATAAAGTAAATAAATAAACCATAACGGAAACACTAATCGGATATGCAGACTTTAATACAGTATATTTTAGCGCAACAAATGACTTTGTTTTAAAATAATGATAATGCGAGAAGTTAGGCATCAGACACAGTTATAGATTGGACAACCTATATAACATATTTCAAGCCGAAATTTTTGCGGTGTCTGAAGCTGCTGGGTTGCTTTCTACGAGGACGATATTCTCAAGCAATATCCCTATTTACATAAACAGTCAGACGGCTTTAAAAGCACTCGGAAATAGGTGTATTAGATCGAAGATAGTCAGCCGTTGTCGCAGAGAGCAAGAGGTTCTCAACGAACACACACACTGGAACTGTGCTGGGTACCCGGTCATTACAATATCGTAGGAAATGAAGCTGCAGACGAGTTGGCACGAGCTGGAGCTGATTTGGATATAAATGTCAGATGTGTGGACGTATACTCTGGTCTCGATTCAATATATGGGAGGATAAGGGTCAATTTGTACGTAATGTCGACACAATGTGGAATAATTCATTGAGATGCACACAGACGAAATCTTTGCTGGGGGGAAAGGGTAATGGGGAAATGGATAAGCTGTTACGTATGAGTAAGTCTGAACTGAGAATGTATGTAGGTCTTATAACAGGACATAATGATCTCAGATATTTCTAGAAAAAGATTCAACCTTGCGATGGTGATATCTGCAGATGGTGTGGCGAAGAAGAGGAAAACACATTCCACTATCTTTGCCAATGCCCTGCACTATCTCACAATCGTAATAAATGTTTTGGCTCTTTTTTTTTCAGATGATATGGAGGACTTGAGGGGTGTGGAACCTATGCTAATTGTTAAATTTACAAGCTCACCGGACTACTTACTTAGAGATTGATTAGAACACAGCTATGGACACCGGGGAATATCAGAGGGTTCACTATGGATCAATAATGATCTTGTGAATCTACACATAAATAATTATGTGTGATCCTCTCTAATCTAATCTAACCTAAAATAATGAGTAACTAATTTTATGCCTGTCTTTTACTGAGCTTTACAATAAATTTTAGAATTTTATCCAGGGATGGATACCTTTTATTAAATTACCTGGAATTACATTATTATTAAAATATTTTATACAACTTTTACAGAGCTTTACAATAATTTTTAAAATTTTATATAAATTTCAGAATTTTTTCGAGGGATGGGTACCTTTATATAAAGTAAATACGTTAGAATCTTAACCATTGGTGAGGATTACTTTCAAAGCAAAATCGAGCAAAATATTGTCGGAGCGCACACAACGTGTGTGGCTACAGCTAGTTTTTAATAAAATTTTAAAATATTTGTGCTGGTAATATGTGGTTTTTTCTGATACAGCTACGCAAACGTGTTTGGGTTGCTCCTCTAGATTCTACTCTTCAAAAAAGAATAAAAGAAGGTGATGCTAGTCTATTCTGGAGGTCAATCAACAAACAACTTGTAGTCAAATCCTCCAATTGGTACCACAAAAAGTTTATTTTGACATTTCGATAGTGCACTCCATTGACTTTAAGGCTGTTTCAGACTATAATGCAGGTATTAATACTTTTGAGGAAAATTAAATCCTGACAGGAAAAGTTGTTACTGATTTTTTGAAAAATTTCAAACAGCTATAATATCAGGGTGATTCTCGTATTTGTGGAGTCAGTATTAATAATTGTGAAATTATTAATACTGACTAACCTAAACAAGGGCGTTAGGCGAAACTATGTTAAGCGCCCAGCTTTCAACAAACCTAAATAACAGCGCGTCGGTATTTTAATAAACAGTCATAATTTAATAAGCAGTCATAACATATATTGTTTAGAAAAATCTAATAAATTGAAGCGCAAAATAGAGATAAAATCGCTATATAAAGCAGAAAACAGCTAAAATGACACCACTCTTACGCAAACAGAACAATAACATATTGTTTGCACTATCTAACGCTCTGTCAAAATTGGTTTTGCCAATTGCGTTGACGCCGCTATTTAGGTTGGCTTCATACATTTCGTATATACATGAGAATTTTTGACAGTTATTTTACGACTACGCCCTTGTTTAGCAGATACTTGTATTATAGTGGGAAACGGCCTTTAGCAGCATTTTTCGTATTAAGCCAAATAGTCACTATTTGAGGTAAATCCGTGCTGGATTTTGTGATGCGCTAATTTTCATTTGTTTAGGAACAAGAGCATTGGAAACCACATTGTATTCCTTAGTCCGGTTAAGGTGACTGGCCAGGCAGTGACGTAAATTTGTATTACATTTCTCTGTAGGGTGTAAACCTAAGTCTGTGTATATGCTCTTTACTCTCAACAAATAAAAAAATCTAAACAAGTCTGTACATGACTTTTTGAAAAATTTATAATTTGAATTTGAATTGTTTTTTTCTTTCAATTTTATTGTTCTCGTTTGTTAGTATCACTGCATCCTGTGGACAGAATTCGCAACCCTTTTTTTTGGCTTTTACAATGCAGAAGTATCCGTACTTTTTCCAACTTACTGAAAGGGTTTTTCCTTTTGTATGCTGAACAACAGTATTTGTAGTTTTTAAAGATCCTTTTTGGTTAATTTGCATTTTATGTGTGGATTTTTAAATCGTTTTTCGTTTTTTTTTTTAAACTAGTTTTTTGTATTTCATTTCTAATACCAAAAGGATATTCGATTTTTTAAACTCTTTAACAAAAAAAATTAAAAAGAGAAATATACTGTTGTGTGGGCTTTTCAAATACAAATGCTCGCATTTTGTGCGTGTGTGTATTGGTGTGTGCGTTTGCCAGGATACACATTTTTTTGGGTATTTCAACGCATTGTTTTTTTGGAAGTCTGCATCTTTTTGTATTTGACAAGTGAATATTCATGTTTTCAGCTTTGTTTGTGGATTTTTTTTTTCTCTAAATCTTTCACTATGGGCAAAGCAAGGGTTAAAACTTGCGTGTGCCTGCATATTTTTTATTGTAGTCTGTGTCTATGAGTTTTTCGTTTTTTTGGAATAGAGTTAAAAAACGTGGGTACTTCAACATGTGCTGAGGCGGAAAGTTTTTTTTTTATTAAAAATTTGTAGTTTAAAAGAATAAAAAAAATATATTTTTTTGTATTTGTAATTGTATTTACAGGGTAATTAGAAACCAAGACGCTGGTGAACAACTGCTAAAAAAAATATTTGCTTTATACAAAAAAAAAATATTGGGACTTAAGGCGGTTTTTTTTAATAAATAACATAGTGTAAGTATTTTACTAGGCGTAAAGAAACTAATTTTATTGTGGAAATCCCTGCTCTGAGTGAGTAAGTGTTGTTGTTGAAATTAATAACAATTCTCTTGTCGTTAGTTGGGAAACGCTTATGAAACAGTTTTAACCATGTAATAACCATGAGTTATCCTATAGTGCACAGTGGGGCAGAATAAAAATATTTTGAAAATAAATAATAAAGACATTTGTAAAGGGCTAGATCGATTGATCCTAAATTTGACATGAGCATAGCAGGGAAGTATCTCAGCTTAAGTTTTGACGGTGCGTAGCGCTATGTGGCATCAAAGTTAGGTACCTCGCCCTTGAAAATCTTTTAGAGCTTGGCATTTCTTCACGAAAATCAAAAAGCAAAAAATTTGCAACATTACGGTAAATTCCCCTAATAAATGCCAAAAATCCCAAAATTTAAATTTTTAGTCTTTTGCCCATAAAGTCCATATAAGGACTAGGGGTCATAAAATACTTTCAGCAAGAGTAGTAGTAGTAGAGTAGTATATATAAGTTTATTACAGCAATATTCCTTTTCCAACCCAAAGTCAAAATTTCGATATAAAATAGGACAATTTGAAAGACCTCCATATTCCACAGGGTTGATAAATTTTACACGAAATTTAGTTTTAACGTATGTACGTACATATTGTTAGCTTAGACAAAGATAAATCATTTTTATATATTCCTTAAGAAAATTTGTTTCTTATTAAAAAATAAAGTTGACGGCAATTTTTATCCTAAAATACACAAGAATTCAATAGTTTTGGAATTTTTAAATTGAAAATCATCTAGTTATTATTTTAAAAAAGAGATAATCTTGAAATATTTCCACAATATTTCATATAACGTTCACTAACTATGGAAAAAAATTTAAAAAAAAATTTGCTCAAAATTGTTTAAAATATTTTGAAAAAACTGGATCAGGGTATCGAAAAAATCAAAAATTTTAAGATTAAAATGATTATTACTCGCTCATTTTAAAATATATTTTATAGGTAAGTCCATCATTTTATAGGTATTAACTAGACCTTATGTATTAATTTTAATAATCAAACAAAAATTGAAGAAATGCCAAGCTCTGAAAGAATTTGCAGGGACGAGGTATCCAAATTTGAGTGCCACTCCTGGCAAGTGGATGGTGTTAAGGTGCTAGTGGTGTTATTTTACAAGGTGGCATGTTGGCGCATAGCAAAAAATGTATGACATCAGGAGAAAGGAAGACTATTTAAACATATTGTATACCCATCTTCCCATTTTTTTGAGTTACGAGCGCATATTCTAAGGAAGAAATTGTCTTACAACGGATTGGAGACCCGAGACACACCTTAACAATCATTGAGGAATGTCTGACTTGGCAAACATTTTCAATTGATACTGTGTCCTGTGTCCCGCCTCAATCCAGTTGAGAATTTGTAGTCAATTGTAAAAAGTCTACTTATTAGAGTTGTGGCATCGTGTGCAGCTGGGGTGGCAGAAAAACCCGGAAGAAATTACACAAAAATTGGTTGCCCAAACTCATAAATAGTGTATTACAAAATAAATGGCCAGGGACCAAGTACTAAAAATACGAAATATTTTGAATCTTACCAGAAAGTGAAAAATTGAGAACATAAGAGCTATTTTTATTTTATTTATTATTTTTTTTTTGTTTTAAGAGAAGTAACACTTCGGCAATTAATGCCTATATTAATCGTGTTACTGCCTTTGGAAAGGGATAGGAGTAGATAAGACAGATGGTTAGTGTGTTATTAAAGCTTCACTTACACAGTGTGTAATTTTTCAAGTCATGGCAAAATAACTATAAACGGACACCACTACGTCATAAAAGACCAAAAAAAAACCCCTGTCTCCCAGTTTTGCCCAAAGTCCACCAGGTTTTTTTTATGGGCCCTCAAAGATGTGGGGCCTCGATGTCATTTTTGCAAAAAATGATCATTTACTCAAGCTCATATTTTGCAAACCGTTTGAAATTTTAATACTCTCTGAGGCAAAGTTGTAGCTCTTGTCATATAAAATCAAAAAAACTTCATCTTCAAGGTCAAAATCGCAAAAAACTTTAACAAATTCAATTTTTTTTACCTTTTTTCCCCTGTTCAGGTCCATAGGTAGCAAACCGTTCAAAATTCAAGGAAACAATCCAGTACAAAAATGAACCTAAGATCTCAAAAAACAACTTTCTAGAACATATGAACTTTCTAGGAATGATTCTTAACACCGTTTAGGTAGCGCTTAGGTAGCCGAAATGAATTTAAAATTTTTCAGGAAATTTTTCACTTTTGCGGCTACCTAAGCGCTACCTAAACGGTGTTAAGAATCATTCCTAGGAAGTTCATATGTTCTAGAAAGTTGTTTATTGGGATCTTAGGTTCATTTTTGCAGTTGATTGTTTCCTTGAATTTTGAACGGACTTTTATGTTGTCAGTCCAAATCTGTAGACAGATTTTTTCTATCACGTCTAGTTTTCGAGGTATTCTTATTTTAATAAAATACTGATATTGGAACATTAAATACCTATTTATTATGATGACAATGGTCGTCAAAAAAAAAAAAAACGAAAAAAAAAATTTTAATTGACTTTTGTGTGCTGAATCCAAATCTGTTCACAGATTTTTTTCTATCACGTCTAGTTTTCGAGATATTCTTATTTAAATAAAATACTGATATTGAAATATTTACTAATCTTCATGTGTTACATAATGTTTTACAAAGTAGGTACCTGCACTTAATTGGGAATAAAATAAAATAAAAAACATTGGAGCATCGATTTTCATCATTTATGACTTATATTATTATTCCTAGTATACCTATTCCTAGTATACCGATTTATGTGTTTTACGAGTTTTTGAAAACAAAAAAAAAAATTATTTTTTCATTAAAAATATTTTTTATTTTTATTTTTTCATTAAAAATATTTTTTTTCATTAAAAATATTTTTTTTTCGCCACCAATTTCTGAACAACTCCAAAATAGTTGAAAACGAAAACAAATTTTGTAAAGTTGACTTAAAGGTAATTTTATCCCGCTTCTTTTGGTGTTTCCGTTAAAGAGTTATTTAGAAAAAAGTTAGCGCGGTTGCCTTGTTTAGGGGAAATATTAGCCATGCCCAAAAAAAAATCTGTACGTGATACGCGAAACCACATATTTATTTTCTGGACTGCCAAAACAGCGGCTCAAAATAGATCGAAGTGGAGAAGTCTTTGCAAAGACCTCTACACTGTAAGGTAGAAAGAGGTCCGGAATAAGTAAGTCAGTATTGATTATCGGGGAGCAATTTTTTTTTGCAGACCAGTGTTATTTTTAGAGCAATATTGCAGCGCCTCTGGTGTTATTATTTTGGCGTATTAATTTTGAAGCAAGCATAGCCAATTTATATTTACACAGTGCAACACGGAAAAAAATAACCATATACGGACACCACTACGTGATAAAAGACCAAAAAAAAAAAGATCCCCCTCTCCCAGTTTTGCCCAAAGTCCTCCAGGTTTTTTTTATGGGCCCTCAAAGATGTGGGGCCTCGATGTAATTATTGCAAAAAAATGATCATTTACTCAAGCTCATATTTTGCAAACCGTTTGGAATTTTGATATACTCTCTGAGGCAAAGTTGTAGCTCTTGTCATAAAGAACAAAAAAAACTTTATCTTCAAGGTCAAAATCGCAAAAAACTTTAAAAAATTCATTTTTTTTACCTTTTTACCCCTTTTCAGGTCCATAGGTAGCAAACCGTTCAAAATTCAAGGAAACAATCAACTACAAAAATGACCCTAAGATCTCAGTAAACAACTTTTTAGAACATATGAACTTCCTAGGTATGATTCTTAACACCGTTTAGGTAGCGCTTAGGTAGCCGCAAAAGTGAAAAACTTTTGCAAAAGTGAAAAGCTTTTGCGGCTACCTAAGCGCTACCTAAACGGTGTTAAGAATCATTCCTAGGAATGAATTTTTTAAAGTTTTTTGCGATTTTGACCTTGAAGATGAAGTTTTTTTTTGATTTTATATGTTCACAATTTTTGTTCTTTATGACAAGGGCTACAACTTTGCCTCAGAGAGTATATCAAAATTTCAAACGGTTTGCAAAATATGAGCTTGAGTAAATGATAATTTTTTGCAAAAATGACATCGAGGCCCCACATCTTTGAGGGCCCATAAATAAAATAAATTTTTGGGCTTTTATGACATTATTGTTAACAACTGAATAATAAATAAAATAAAAATATTAAATCTTTTCATTATAAATATTTTTATGCGCCTACAAATGCCGAAAATACAAACATGTACTCATTTCTGCTCCCTATTGTAGGCTCTTTCAACAATCTAGTCCCAGCAGGCTGAATATAGTAATTATAAATCTGTCTTAATGCCGAAATATATCCAAAACTCTCCTTCTACTATTGCTAGCTCTTAAACCACCTAATCTAAGTAATAGCTTAATACACACCCTGTAGAAGTAAAACATCCTTATCGTTTCCTTAATATACAGAAAAAAAAAACACGTTCACTAACATTTTCCAAACGAAATTTTTGGCAACGAAGGGTTGCTGTTAATAAGACATGCAAATTGTGTAAATGTGTACTAAAAAAAAAAAAAAAACTTAATCCTTTATTTTCAAACACACACGCACTAACAATTTGTATTGCACCAAAAAAAATGATTTCTTCTCTTACCAAAACCTTATCCTGTGGCATGTAAAGTTAAGGTATGAAATATTTAATCACAATAATTTATGGAGCAAACAAAAAATGAGTAAGTGTCATTTAGAAAGCAATGGAAAGAAACTTTGCATGTTTTTAAAAGAAAAGCAACTACGAAAAAAGCACAGATGAGCACTTTAAAGGATAAAGAATTAACGCAACGAAAAAAAAAATTACAGTCACTCTATACAAATGAAAAAAAAGGAATAAAAAATTACATGGATAAGCATGAATTTGTTGTTGTTGCTGTCGCTTTTTTTTTTAATTTTTTTTATTAATGCTAGAGACACGCGAGGGGTGTTTTCAGTGTGTGTGTGTGTGTGTGTGTGTGTGTGTGCGTTTTTTTTTTAATGAAATACAATTTAAAAAAATAAAAAAACGTTTTACAATTTAAAAGCATTTGTAGATATTTTCAAATATCGTTTATAATTTGAAAAATATGCAAAAAGATAAGAGTTAAAGTGAGCTACAAGAAGCCTTTGAGAGTTGACTGCTAGCTGATGCTTGAATGGTTTAAATGTAAATGAAACAATTTAGAAATTTATTAGTGTACAAGTGAGTGTACGATATTGTATACGAGTATGTAATAAATATGTAAGAGTATTAGTAAAACATAAATTTTAATATTTATTGATTTTTTAATAAGAATTCTAATGAAAGCAGAATTCTTAATACCATACTCTTTAAGCAAAAAGAAAAAAATATACTGCATACTTTTGGGATGTTGGTAATATATAAAATTTAAAGCATACTCTTAGGAGCTAGTGAAATATGTTTAAACTTAAGGTTTCAAAAGACTAAATAATATATTTTAATAAATATAAGAATTTCATTTAGCTGCAATAGATGGTCAACTTAGACGGTCGCTTAATGCACAGGAGTTTTTATGTCTTTAGTACCGATAGGTTCCTTTTATACAACCAGACTTGGTGACACGATGTAGTAGACCAAGTTTGGTTTACTGACGACTATAAAAGATGGAAAATGGTCGCAGGAAGGAAACTTTCATAGGTTCATTCCCTTGGTTAAATATACAACGATCTTTCAGGCAGGAGTAAACCCCATAATCATCTGCGCCAAGGTATGTTTAAGAAGCAAGATAAAGGGTACACAAAAATATTTGATGTCGTGCAGCCAAGCAATGTTAAAGGCCTTAACCTCATTTGAACTAAGGTCTGAGGTATGAACGAATGATATGAACTCGGTTCCCATAATAGTTAAACGCTATCTTGGGTTCCCAGCCTCGAGGGTCACATTGTTAATGAACGAAAGAGTAAATTAAAGATACTTACGGGATGAATTACAGGTCATTGTGGTTCTAGAAGTGGTTCGGTGAACACAAATGCTGCGGCATTCGGCCGTACTTAGGGCCTATTACTTCATTCTAAAGGGTGGTTAAATTTCAAGGGCCAATGTTGATTACCACACAAATTAATTAGGAAATTATTGTCATTTCTTTTTATTTTGATAAAATATTGGTATGGTTCAATTGAGTATGGAACAAAATATCGCCCAAATAGCCGCCGCGAACTCGGCGGCACACCTCCATCCGATGCTCCAAATTTTCGATGATGCTGAGGCATTATTGAGTTTCTATGCCGTTAATGTGACGCATTATCTCATCGTTTAGCTCTTGAAGTGTTGCTGGCTTATCGAAATAACCCTAAAGAAAGAAGTCCAACGGTGTCAAATCACATGATCTTGGCGGCCAATTCACATCGCCATTACGTGAGATAACAGGGCCATTGAATTTGTCGCTCAGAAAAGTCATTGTTTTGTTAGCTGTGTGGCAAGTGACAACGTCCTATTGAAAACACATATCATCCACATCCATATCTTCCAATTTGGGCCATAAAAACTTCGTTATTTATCATGATAGGGATCACCATTAACAGTAACTAACTGCTCAGCCTTATTGTGGAAAAAATACGGCCCGATGATGCCGCCATCCCATAAACCGCACCAAACAATCACTCTTTGTGGGTGCATTGGTTTTTCGACAATCACCCTTGGATTATCATTCGCCCAAATACGGCAATTCTGCTTGTTTACGAATCCACTGAGGTGAAAATGTGCCTCAACACTAAAGATGATTTTCTTCGAAAATTGATCATCCACTGTTGCCTTTTCTTGCCGCGTTGCTCAATTGTGTATCTTTCCATGGTTCAAATTGAGTTAGTCTGAAATTGAGAAATGTCAAATTAAATGCAAAAAAAAAAACTTGACCTCTAGGTGTGATTCACATTCAACATCGGCCCTTAAAATTTAACCACCCGATAGTAACAATTTATACATTGAACATGGCATGAAACTTGTATGTGACTCTGACTTGAACTTGACTGATTTTTAAGTTTTATTTTCGTTTGTCTTTATTTTCAATTTAATGATCTTAATTATTTGTTTTTAATAAAAAAAGGCTCTTTAGACTCCAAAAATAAATATTTAGTTTTTCCATAAAAAAGCCTAAAGACTATTTTTTCTATGCTTTTATCGCAAAAGTTCACAATGCCCTGAAAATTTAGGAATAAAAATGGAAAAATGAAGAGGATGTTTGGAAAATTAAAAAAAGAGTATGAAGAAAAAAAAAATAAAAGTCAAGCGATTTGTTGACATATCAATCAAATATTGGCAGAAAAAAAAATGTAACAATATAAAGATATAAAAAAAGCACGTACACATATCCATGCATACGTATGTTGTACGTGTGTATGTGTTTTAACTTTAACACAAGTCACATACAGACATACACATCGACAGCAACTCTGGTCATACGAATGACCAGAGTGACAATATGCAGTTTAGCTTTGCAAAGGAGTCAATTGAAGGGCGATTATTGTAGCTTAGACTATGCAGTGTGTGTCAATTTAATGGCAACTTTTTGTAAAAACTCCATTCTGTAATTTTAGTTTTTAAAACAAAATTTTTACGTTATTTGAAAATAATGCTTGAATTTTAGTTTTATAATTTTAGTTTTTGAATTCAGACCAAATGCAAAAATTGTTGGTTTAATTTTAAAAGAATGTGTTGAAAAGCTCCACGAAACACCATATCGGACGGTATTTCAATGTAGAAACAAGTTCAAAACCTTTAAACACATCAATGCTTATAAACTCAACCCTGTTAACAACTACAACCAACTTCGTGTCATTCGAAAACCAGAGCGTATTTTACTTTTTAATCACAAAACATCTCAAATATCTGCACCTCATTCACCAATGATGAATACTAAAATAAGGTAAGTCCGGGCACCAATCTGCAAAAAAAAATATTTAAATTGTGTACGCAACCGATTATTTCAACTTTATCACCGACAAGATTTTGTAAAAATTTTTAATTAAATTGTTTTTTTTTTAGAGGCGGAAAACTTTGACTTGACAGCACTGTTTTCTGTTCTGTTGTTTTGTTTCGTATTCGGTTTCATATACTTAACAAAACTAAATGTGGCACTATGCCCTTGTACTTGACCTGGTGGCTGTAAAACCAAGGCGAATTCATACCAGGTGTGAGCAGTACGGCAACAACTACAACAAAACAACAACTTTGACCTTAGACGAGCAAAACAATGTATTTTTGACAAGACATTAGCAAAACAACGAAAGCAAAAACTAATCAGCTGGGCTATAGCCTCCACCTGGTATGAATTCGCCTTGCTGTAAAACCCGACATGCTTTTTAACCAAGTACGAGGTCTGTTCAAAAGAAAAGGAAAAATTTTGAATTTTCGCGGGTTGTGTACATTCGATGATCAAAATTTTTTTATTTGTTATATTGGTACCCATTTGTTAGTCAAATGTTGGTATAATCTGCCAGTTTGGATTAATAGTTTGTTGCTGACAACTGAAAAGGTTAGAAACGTTTGTCTGTGTTCTTCGATTTTTGATTTCTGGCCGCTTCCATTGGGATGTTTGGACCTTGGTTTCGATGTCAAAACCATATACCTACGTTTCGTCACCGGTTATGACCCTTTTAAGCAAACCTGGATCGTCGCTTACGTCATTCAACAACTCCTTGGCGATACTAAAGCAACGTTGCTTTTGCTCAAAATTTAGCAATTTTGTAACAGATTTCGCTGCCACACGTTTCATGTCCAAAACATTCGAGAAAATTATATGGCATAAGCCGATTGATATGCCAACATCCTCCGGAACTTCGCTAATAGTGATTCGACGATTTTCCAAAAGAATTTTTTTCACTGTTTAAATATTTTCTTCACTTGTTGACGTGGTTGCAACTCCAAGACGTTCATCGTCATCAACATCTCGGCCTTCTGTAAAGCGCTTGTAACACATAATCACTTTTTTGAGACAAAGTGGACTAGCTGAATGCCACAGTTAGCATTCCAAGTGCCTTGGAGCTCTTGAGCATCATTTTTAACGCAAAATTTAATACATATTCTTTGGTCTATTTTTTCAAAAGTCAAAAATCGAAGAACACACAAACGTGACTAACCTTTTCAATTGTCAACAACAAACTACTAATCCAAATTAGCTGCTAAAGCCAACATATGACTAGCACATGTGTACCAACATAACAAAACAAATTTCTATAATCTAATATACACAGCCCGCGAAAATTCAAAATTTGTCCATTTCTTTTGAACAGACCCCATATCTGGGATAAACTCATATTGGAATTATGCCGCCCATGGTAGGTGGACAGAGCATGGTGCAGCAAGTCTAATGTGACAGTGGTTGAGGTTGTCTTTTAGAAAAGATTTGCTACAGATTTCGTATCACTGCCCCTATTTTAAACGCGGCTTGAAAATTTACATCGAAAGGGCTCGCCAAATGTATCAAACCAACAGCCAGTGACGGCAGTCTTCACCGAAAGCTATGACAACAGTATTTTATTTACTGGCGAAACAAATCCAATCAATTTAATATCAATTAACATAATTGCTGCATTTAGATCGAAGATAATCAGATATTTTTGAAACACCATTAAATTTAGAAAAACTTACTGCTTGGTTCGTGGTGGCATTATGGGTACATATGTATGTCTTCAGTATAGTCATGCTTAATGTTTTTTTTACTTCAATGGAAAGGCATTATTATAAAGACACATCGTGCCAAATGTTACCATTAATTTACTGAGACAAACATATGGCAAACGAATATTTTGAAAAAATTGACTTGTTGATCTGGCCACCTCGTTCATGCGAATTGGCGCCATTATATTATTTACTCTGCGGTACATAAAGTTCCAGGTCTACACAGATAAACCAGAAACGATCGACCACTGGGAAGAGAATATTCGATGTGTTATTACCGAAATATAGTCAGATATTCTCTGAAGAGTGTAGGATAATTGTTTAAGCCATTTTTAAACATTACTCGTAATGCCATTAAATTATCTAAACTACAAAGCCAATTGAATAGTTATTAAAAACATTTTTCTCTGTTTTATATCAATTTAAAGTTCTCCACCTCTATAAAAAAGGAACTGAGTTTAGACACGAAAAGTTTTGGAAGGGAAACATTTAGTTTGGTAGCATATTTCGGGTGGGGAAGAAAGCATCGTTTTTGTGTTTGGTACTCGGCAACAGGCTTTATTGACATTTGCTTTTTGAAATTTGCTTCAATAATAATAAAGTGTTTCCGACAAAATGTTCGTTCATTCAATTAAAGAGAATTCAAAATATTATTCTTTCAAATGTTCGCCTGTCTAAACAGGGAATAAATCTATACATGTGTATAATAAAACAGTAACTCATTTCCTGTCTGTGTTCGCATCACGTAAAAACTTCTGGATGGATTTTAACACAATTTTGTGCGGAGGTACCTTAGTATCCTGATTCCAATATAGAATATCTTATTTCCAAGAGAAAAAGCAATAAAAGTACGGCAATTTTTTTTTTACCGATTTAATGGTGCTGCATACTTTTGTTTTTAAAAACGGGATTTTTTTAAAACGGTTGCCCAACAGATGGCGCAGTTTTAAAATAATGACAAAACATGAATTGAAAGCGGGATATTTTAAAAGCGGTTGAGCAACAGATGGCGCTATTTTAAAAAAATGACAAAATATGAATTACTTACTGCCAAATAGCCAATTGAATAAAATTTGTAATTGATTTGTATTTTTATTTTGTGCAATTTTATTTTTATTAAAATATTTTAAACACCATTTACAGAGGTTTACAATAATTTTTATAATTCGATATAAATTTTAAAGATACTTCGTTAGCATTCGGAAAACCCTTCGCGACATTAGTATATTGCAGCAGTAAAAAACAAGAATTGAATTTTCGGAAAAAATGTAAAGGCGGGTTAAAACTTGCCAAAGAACACAAAACTTGGACAGTGGACGACTGGAAACGTGTGATCTGATCAGACGAATTCAAATTCAACTGTTTCCAATCCGACAGTAAACAATATTGCTGGCGCTGGTGAAAAAATTCAAAGGCGTCATGTGAAGCAAACTGCGAAGAACTGTGGAGGAAACGTTATGGTATAAGGTTGCTTTACGTGGTGGGACTAAACAAAGAGCACTTGGTGGAAAAATTATTGCAAGCTGTACCTCGAAATTTGCGCGTTTTCTTTAAGTAATCTATGTCCAATTTATAGAGTGTCACTACGGCAATTTACTAGATATTGGATAATTACACCGCATGGGGTTACCCGGACCTTTTGTCTTAACCATCATGCTTTAACTCTAAAGTACACTTTGTTTTCAGAGTACAAAATAATAATTTAAAATCTTATTATTTTGAAAAAACATGGTTGAGGTAACCATAATCTAAGAGCAACATGTTATTGTTGAATTATATGGTTAAATTCAAACCATATTATTTTAAACCATAATAATATTTTAAATATATTATTGTCTTACATAAAAATAACATTGTAAAAATACAACCATAATTATGTTTATAATATAAACATACTATTATATAATGTGGAACATGTAAATGGTTATATGTGACAACGTATGGATATATTTATAAATAAAAAAAAATAAATACACGAATATTTCTATTTAAACTTACATGTATATTTTGATATTTTCTGCTTACTTTTTTATGTTTGATATTTTTAATTTAAAATTATCATTTATAATAAAAACAAATTTATTTGTTGACAACAAATGTGTATTTAATGTTTTTACGTTTTTAGATGAACCGATAGCTTACACACATATTTCTGAACTGAAAAAAGGCCAAACCCAAATTATGTATTTTTAAAACCAAAGTTTATTTTTTGTCATACTTAACATACTATGTTTAATAATAACATATTATGGTTATAAATATTATTTTTTTTTAAATATTAAAAAAAATTTGGTTGCGGTTTGTATTTTAATATGGTTCAAATCAACCATGTTGTTTTTTTGGTGCTTATAACCAATGAGTGATTAACTGTTAACAAAAACCTGTTTATCGTGGCCAAAGTAATGTTAAAAATAACTATTATTTGTTTAAAATAACTATTATTTGTTCACAGCAAACATATATTGTTTCAAAGAACATAGTGCGGTTGCCGTGACCATACAATAACCATGTTTTTTCTTTGCGTGTATAAACAGTGTAAATATATGCAAACAAATTCTAAAGAATTTTTTGATTTCTTCACATTGTAGCTCTTTATTGGAAAACACTAAAATATCACTTACGTAAACACGCTCTCATACACACATGCACAAAATGAGAAATAAATTGTTTTACAAACACACGTAAAACAACAAAGCTAAAATAACCGGAAAACGGAAGTGACCTTATTTCAAAAACAAACCATAAGCTGTTCTGTTAACACATCTATACTAACGTTTACACATGTCCATCACACTCTTCTAGTTTAATAAAAAAAAAACTAAGAACTACGATTTGTGGCAAAAGTTTAAATCACAGGAATATAGTAATCATTCAGTTACTTTTGAAGAACAAAATATAACCTGCTGTGTTTAATAACAAAATCTTTAAAATTTTCGTGGGAAAGGATATACCAACATTGAAATGAGAGGTTTTAATAAAATGAAACCTTTTGAATAAGTTCTGTAAATCTTTCCTTATCGACTAGTTATATGTAAATATTTGTAAAGGGCTATGCCGATTGATCTAAAGCCGAGTAAAAATATTGAATATGCAATAAAATTTTTATTAGTTGACCAATTCAAATGAAATTATCTGTGGTAATATAATTAGTCAGCGAAAATTAAATTGTAAAAAAAATCTGCAACATTAAGGTAAAGGAAATTCCACTATTCCCAAAATAAATGGCAAAAATCCCAAAATTGGAATTTTTTAGTCTTTTGCCCAAAAAGTCTACATATGATCATGAAATACAGCTAAATTTGGGAGTATATATGGCTTTATAACGGCAGTATTCTTTTTCCGATCCCAGCTTTGGGATTTTAGAACATATTGCACTGGATTCTCTAAAGAGAGTTAACTCAATTTCAGTAGAGGCAAAAAGCTATTTTCTTTTTAATATATCGGGTGGTTAAATTTTAAGGGCCGATGTTGAATGTGAACCACATCTAAACGTCAAGTTTTTTTCTGAATTTAATTTAACATTTCTCACTTTCAGACTAACTCAATTTGAACCATGAAAAGATACACAATCGAGCAAGGCGTTAAAGTTATTCAGGCTTATTATGAAAATGTGGACGTTCAAATCAAAATGCATATCGTGCACTTTGTGATTTTTTTCGGTCAATTTAATCGTCCAAATGTGCGTACAATCGGAAAAATCGTGCAAAAATTTGAGCAAACCGGCTCTGTAGGAGATGTGAAAACACCAGTGCAATGCTCGTACAGCTCGTACTGCAGAAAATATTGCTGCTGTTCGCGATAGTGTGGCTGAAGAGCCGTCCATCTCAACTCGTCGTCATGCCCAACAATTGCAGCTCTCTCACGCTCGTCGTTGATGAACATTATGCATAAAGACTTGCATTTACATGCTTACAAGGTGCAATTGACTCAAGAGCTTAAGCCTCTTTATTTCTTGGTGGCAAGAAATCAAAGGAAATCATCTTCAGTGATGATTATATTTTCACCTCAGTGGATTCGTCAATAAGCATAATTGACGCATTTGGGCGAATGATAATCCAAGAGGGATTGTCGAAAAACCAATGCACCCACAAAGAGTGACTGTTTGGTGCGGTTTATGGGCTGACGGCATCATCGGGCCGTATTTTTTCCAAAATGAGGCCGGTCAGGCAGTTACTGTGAATGGTGTTTGCTATCGTGGCTCGAATTGGAAAATATGGATGTGGACGATATGTTGTTTCAACCAGAGACTGATATAAAGTACTTATAAAATAAATGTAGTTAAGTATTTACACATATTTTTGGGTATTACTTATACCTATACTTATAACACACTCATTTGCAGTGAAATAAGTATGGGTGTACTCAATACTTATAACAAACATTATTTATACACAACGAACTTAAAAATGTATACGTAATGCATGTATGATTACAACTGGTTGTAGGTAGATATTGTGATCGGTATCTTTCATACCCATACTTATAACTACCTTATACTTACAAGTATGGAAAAGTAATTATAATACTCTAAGTATACTTATAAGTAAACCTACTACTTTTAGGAATTGTGTATAAAAGGGTATATGATGTTTGAGAATATTTTGTTTATAATCGAACATTGGTTAAGTATGGAAAACCAAAATAAGTTTTATATTAGGATGAAGGAATGAGTGAACGTATTTTTAAATTGTTAAATAATTAATACATATAGTTACATATATATATAAAATACTCTAAGTATACTTAGAGTATTTACATACTTGTACTTATTCCTACTCTATACTTACAAGTATGGGTATAGCCAATACTTTATCCTACTTTTACTTATACTTAGTTGTATTACGAAAAATAATGAACAAGTATGCGAACACTTATTCTCTGCCTGTACTTGTAGTTATTTAAGTTGAAATGGGTATGAGTATGTATGTATGGTGTGTTGTTTGAGCTGTAACGATACATACTTGCCAAACAGGTAACGAAGCAATGGCTCTTTTGCGCGACAAATTCAATGGCCTTATTATCTCACTTGGTATCGTTGTCAATTTGACACCGTTGGACTTCTTTCTTTGGGTTTATTTGAAAGAAAAAGTGTACGTCGATAAGCCAGCAACAATTCAAGAGCTAAAGGATGAGATAATTCGGCGCATTAACGGCATAGAACCTCAATTATGCCTCAGCGTCATCAAAAATTTGGAGCATCGGAAAGAGATGTGCCGTCGAGGTCGCGGCGACCATTTGGCCAATATTTTTTTTCCATACATAATTGAACCATACCAATAATATCAAAATAAAATAAAATAAAAATTACAATAATTTCTTAAATCATTTGTGTTTTATTCACAATCAACATCGGCCCTTAAAATTTAACCACCCTTTACTTTTATATCAAGAAAGACGGATACAACTTGATTTTTTTTTTTTTGAAATAGCAGAAAAAATTAGTTAAGTTTTTTACAGTGGGTAGATATGACTAGTGTACATCGATTTCTTGGAAAAAGTGAAAATTAAGTTTACTCTCTATGGAGGAACCAGTAAGTCAAATTAAGGGACCTCCATTTTCTACAAGGTTGATAAGTTTTATACGAAATTTGTTTTAAACGTACGTACGTAGCTTACGTAAAGATAATTTTTTTTTATATAGAAAAGAAAAGTTTTATCTATTAAAAAAATAAGGTTGGCCGCCATTTTTAGGCTAAAATACACAAGAATTCAATAATTTTGGAATTTTTAAATTGAAAATCTGGTCTAGTTTTCAACTCAGAAAGGATATAATCTTGAAATTGTTCCACAATATTTTAAATTTAGCTCACTAACTATGGGAAAAAATTTTAAAAAATTTGCTGGAAATTGTTAAAAATATTTTTAAAAAACTGCTGGACCAGGGTAGCAAAAACACAAAAATGTTAATTTGAAAATGCTTACAACTCTCACATTTTAAAACACAAACTATCATTTTATAGGTATTAACTAGAGCTTTAAGAACATGTTTAATTTTAAAATAAAAATTAAAGAAATTCCCAGCTCTAAAAGAATTTGCAGGGGCGAGGTACACAACTTTGAGGCTACATAGAGCCATTCCTGGCAAGTGGTGGAAGGTGCCCACCGTTAAAACTTAAGCTGAGATACTCCTCTGCTATGCTCCTGTCAAATATTTGATCAATCGGCCAGCTGAGTTATATTCAAAATATTTTGATTCTGCCCCACTGTGCATGGCTAGGAAGAATCAGGTAGGAAGAAGTTCCTAACCCCGGGTGTATGGGTTTGACTCAAGCGTGACTGATTTATTGTACAACATCAGTTGCTTCAAAGTTTGTAACATATTTTATGCGATGTGGCTTTTCAGTAAAAAAAAAGTCTTCTAGTCTTAGCCTCGTTTTCTCAGCTATTTTAATATGAGTGATATGAATTTTTTTTATTGTTTACATAACACGTTTTTAAGCCTTAAAAATAAGAAGAACCTTATTCCAAACCAAGTCCTTAGCTATAAATTGTATTAAGTGATTTAATTTTAAAGACCACTACATGTGTGTGCCTATCTACTACTACTACTACTGAGCAAATATGTGTGTCAGTTAATTTGTAATAGTGCGTGTGTGTATGTTTTCCCCAGTAATTTCCGTTAGGTTGTTAAAATAATAAAGAACCCAAAAATGAACATGACAACTTATAAGGAATATTTTTTTCATGTGGGTGTGTTTCTTGGGGCCAGGATGTTGCCAACACAACAATCCTTATTTTATGGCTTAGAGAGCAGTAAGTAGGGTTTATCACACAGGTACAAATCAATTTGCCAATTGCCAATTTTTTATCATGCGTTTTTTGTTTTCCTATTCAAGTTGCTGGTCAAAAACAAAACCTACAAAAAAACTACACACGTGCTGATTTTTTCTTTGATTTTTTTGTTGTTGTACGAATTTGTACAAAGACACCATGTGCGACTATATTTACATTTGTAATTTTGTTGGAAGTTTTTTTTTTGTTTTTTTGTTTGGTCCCTTCAAACGGATATTTGTTCCTGCTGTCTATTAATGTTGTGTTAGTTGCTGTAGGTTTGTTATTGTTTTATAGAAATATTTTTAAGTTTATTTTTTTTTATTTGACAAGGTTTCAGGCGTTATTCTCTGTGTGAGTGTGTCAATTGCAGTGACTTTTTATACAAATCGATTAAAAGCAAATATTTTTATCAGTCATTCTAAAGACTTTGGTCTCTTTGGGTGCTTAATAAATTTTTTGGTGGTCACTGTTTGCTTTCAGTTAGTTTGACTACCTTCTGTTATAAATTTTGACCGGATTAAATACAGGGTCCGGCAGAAATAACTCCCCAATTAGAAAGTAACAGTAAGCAGACGAGAGATGGAGCAGAGTAGTGGAGGATGCGTCTTTGAGTAGCTACATACGGCCGTTTGCAGTGTACACCATGGCGTGGTCGGTGGAACAGTTTCTTGAAAATGGCGGATCTCCTATTAATACTCTGTGCGCCTTTCGTGTTCGCTTTGCGCTCGTGATTTTTTTCTCTGGAACCATTTAAAATCCTAGGTTTACCAACATCGTCCTTAAACTTTACAAACCCTAAAAGAAGCAATAACACGAGAAATTAAAGCCATTTCACCTGACATGACTCTCGTAAAGTAATGGACAACTTGAAAGAACTACTAAACCAGTGTGTCAACAGTGGGGGAAACCATTTAAGATGAGTATTGTTTTAAAAAGTAAAGTAATTAGACTAATGTGGCCAAGTTGAAAATCGAATTAAGACGATACTTGCAAACTGTGCCTGCAAATAGGTTTTGGACCATGGCAGAGACCTATTAAATGGAGATGCTGTGGTGACCTTAGCCTTAAGCAAATTATGGCAATTACCATAGACTCTGTAATAATGCTAATCTAAAATCACTACAGTCGAGAGTAAAAGGCAAGTGACAGCACGAAACTTAATGAAAGTAAGGTGTTCGTAAATTTTCTGTCGGATACCAATAATCATTGAGAAGCGAAGGAGTTCGAAAAGGGACCCATAAACTTGGTGGTCTGCTTACAAAATAATACAAGATGAACTGGACAAAATAATACAAGATGAACTGGACCAGTCTATTTCATTTTATAGAATTGCAATTCGCTGCAAGAAATGGTGGTGGGCATCGGTTACCTATATTATATAAGCAGATGTGGCCAATATAAGCAGATATGGTCATTGCAAACGTTTGTCGGTTATATGTATGGTGTGGACCAACTTTTATTCCGGCGATCCATTGCAAGATAGTATTTACGCCAAAATGCCCAAAATAAAGCTTGACTTATTATATTTATTAGTACTAGGGTTACCTCAATATGGTATAGGTCACTACCCCTAGAAGGTAGAAATGGAATTAATATGTGTTTTATGTCATTGTGGAACAAGATTAACGTGAGTACCTGCCTAATCGGCCCAACCTTACGGTGGTCTTACCACCGAGTGAAACTTAGGCGTAGACTAGCGCCCTCATTGTGTAGTATAACAACACTTTACGATTGCCACCAATCGCTTTTTGTGTGTGATACAGTCACAATGAGTAGCAATTTATATAATATGGCAAGCCTTTCCAAGGCAAGCCTAGATCCACATTATAACCTTTTGCTTAGGGGTTTGGAGACTATCAAAACTTCGTCTGTTGAGAGTGCAACAGCACACTTGATCGACCTTGCACCTTACCTACATAAATCGATCTTAAACCACAACCACCACGTGTACCCCCGATGGGGACCTCACCAATAACCGGTCACAGAGAGGATAGGCTCTCTGTGAGGCCACCGATTCCCGTGGTACCAGTCCTTTGGGCACTGGTCGGGCCTGGAAGAGGACCCCCAATGTTTATCGCAGACCTTTTCTTCCAGACTTAGGCTCTAGGAACCCTAGCGTCTGGTGCCCCTATTTTCCCCGAGTGAACCGCGTCAAAGTATTTGCCATATTCCTGCAGTGACAATTAGAACCCCCGGGGGTAGTGTTTTATGTTATGCAAGAGTTCGGTGACAATGCAAGAAATGTTGAAAAATATTATGTATTGAAAAAAATGTTAAGAAAATGTTGCACATGTAACCCGCCGCTGTACTCAGTTGAGTACACACTCTGTATATTCTAGAGATTTATTAGGGTTCCGTACCCAAAGGGCGCTGTCTGTCAGCGCCTTTTATCTCTGGAACTGTAATAGGTAGACTCTTGAAATTTTCACAGATGATGTATAGCTGTTGCCGCTATAGCAATAAAAACTTATAGGGTGTTTCTATAGAGAGGTGTTATTCACGAATATGTGCCTATTTATTGAACTGTAGGAGGGATACACTTGAAATTTACAAACAGTAGTTCACTATATAAACAACTATAAAAAAATAAAACTAAAAATTAAAGGGTGTTCCCATAGTGGTCTGATTTGCATGTATAACGCCTAAGTTTTGAACCAGAATAGGTAGACTCTTGAAATGTTAACAGAAGGTGTATATGTGGTCCGAAGGAAACGTGTTATTTTCCTTTATATCTTTATTTCTTGAGCTATATGAGTCAACCACATACAATTTGCAGACAGTAATTTAAAATATGTTCGCGTTATAAACAAGTATACAATATTATACCTAAAATTTAAAGGGTGTTCCGATATGGCATAAGTTTTGAACGATAATAGGTAGACTCTTGAAGTTTTTACAGGAGGTGTATTACTAGGGCCACTATAACAAATAGTAAAAATTAAAGGATGTACCGAGAGTGACGTGATTTGCATAAATATTGACTAATTTTTTAACCATAATAGATAGACTCTTTCAATTTTTAAATTATTATTATGACCTCTATAAAAACAATAAAAATTTAAAGGGTTTTCCGACAGTGACGTATTTTTCATGTATAACGACATATTTTTTGAACCGTAATAGGTAGACTCTTCCAATTGGTATAGAAGAAGTGTTGCCATGGCCGTTATGACAATTATTAAAAATTATAGGGTTTTCTGACAGTGACATGTTTTTCACTTATAGTAACTTAATTTTTTAATAGTAATAGGTAGACTATTGATATATTCACAGAAAGAGAATTGCCATGGCCGCTATAGCAAATAACAAAATTAAAGGGTGTTCCGACAGAGACATGATTTGTACGTAAATATACTTTTTTTTTGAACCGTAAAAGGTATACCCTTGAAATGTTTACAGTAGATGTTGTACTTCCGCCGCTATAACAAATACTAATATCTAAAGGGTATTCCATCCGTGACATGTTTTTCACGTCTATTACCTTATTTTTTTAACCGCAATAGGCAGGCGCATGTATATTTTTATAGAAAGTGTATTACCATTGCCGCTATAACAACAATTACTAAAATTTAAAGGATGTTCAAAAAGTGGTGCAATTTTCGCGATTATGACTTTAATTTTAAAATGAAAGGGTGAGTCATAAGACATGGAAATATTTACAACTTGAATTTTTAAAGTTGCACTAAACATAGTACGGAATCCTACGTGTGGGAGTCTAACTCGCACTTGACTGATTTATTTTAACTTGTTTATGCTTTTATATTAGTTTTGTATACAATTAATAGAATAATAAAGTCTTTGGTTAATTATCGCTTCTGGTTTCATTTTGGCGGTTAATAGGTTAAAAGGAGGGACTAAAAAAAAGTAACAAAATTCACATTATAAAATGTATAACATAAAATTTATGATTATTAAAATTTAAAATGCTGCATGTATTAATTTATACCACCAGACCTGTTGAACACATCCTATAAAAGGATTTTACTCCTTATAACACCAACAATGCTTTAGTCCTACAGTATCTTATGCCAAACATGGCAGCATTGGTTAGGCTTCAGAAAAAAGCGAGGATTAAGTTGATATGTTAAACTTTGTTGTTTTGGGCATAATTAAATTTCTATAATTCAAAAAGAAACGATTTTAAATAAAATTTAGTTATTTTTAAAAATTAAAAAAGAATTTTAAAGTAACAACATTTTCATTATAAAATTTATAACAAAAAATTTATGATCATTAAAACTTAAAATGCTGTATGAATTAATTTATTGCACCAGACCTGTTCAACACATCTTATAAAAGGATTTTACTGTAAAAGGAATAAAGGAAAAATTTTTCAAACACTAAAATAACTGCAATCAACAAGTACCTTAACATACGTGTTATATCGCTGCAATCAAAACTTGTCTAAAATGACGAGAGAATGAAAAAGAGTTACAAACATTATTAAGCAAAATTATTATCTCAAGAATATATCTGAAAATAAAAGAAATTGTAAGTCATGAAAATGTTTGTAGAAAAAAAATCTAACAATTACATTTTTCCTACTGAAAATAGCAGCACAAGAAAAAAATTGAATTAAAATTCATAGACACGTTTTGTCGCTTTACACATTTCAAATTATGTTTTGTATTTTATTTTTATATTTTTTTTTTTGGCAGCCAAAAAAAATAGAAGACATTTCCCCTTTTATATACATACATACATACATACATACATACATACATTTTTCTATCTTTTTGACTGTTTACTAAATATTAAGAAAAAATAAATTTTTAATAAAAAAAACCTCCCCATAAACTTTTTTTAAACCTTTTTTTAGGACTAAAATTATAATTTGATGTTGAAAAGTCGCGTTTTTTTTCTATTTCCTTATAAAAAAGGCAAGTGTCTCAAGTATGCTTATTTTTTATTTTTTATTTTTTGTACTTTCTTTTATTTATGTATTTCTGTAATATATGTATAAAAACTTATTTTTTACAAGTAAAATACAATAAAATACATTTTACATTTTACATTTTAGAATTAAACATTTTTTTTTTATTTGTGTAAAAAATTTTTTATTGTAATTTTTTAAGCGCTACTAAAGGTGTATTTAATTGTAGGAAAGATAGGTGTCTGTAATATTATGGTATTCAGCCTGATTACAAAATCTCTTGACAAATGTGATCAAGGTTCTATTGGCGAGTTTAAAATTTTGGACGTATCACATGAATAGGACCTCCTAAAACAATTTTAATTTAGGTTCGATTGAAATTGGTCCATTATATGGGCCGTTTATTTGCAAGTGGCATAAGTCAGTTTCCAAAAATACCAAGTTAATGATAATATTGATTAAAATTTAACGATATTTCTTCGTTTAAAAAAAAATTTGCAATCATATGTTAGGCGCCACTTACCGAATGATCATGAATTTGATTTAATAGAAATGCCTTTGGGAAAAGAAAAATTATGTATATACTCTAATTCCTAAATATATCGATTTAAAACGAAAGTGACTTATGCCACTTTCAAAATAAACGCCTCAGTTTTGTTTTTATACAAAATTTTGTAAACCTAGTAAACAAATGTCTTCAATATTTGCGTCACATGAATAGTACCCCATTATAAAAAAACCCATTTATGTATAGTTTGCGATAAAATTTTTAATTTATTTTTATTATTTATTTTTATTATTTATTTTTATATTTTATAAAAATTTGTACAGTTTAAAGCCTTTTCAATTATGCTTAGACCTTCAATTTCTACAGCCACCATTTGATGCTCCCTCTTTTTGAAGAGAACGACACAGTGCCACTCATTATTTTACATCATGTGAGTTCGACTAAAACCCAAGCACGTATTTTGTCGAGCATCATTAAAGGACCACGATTCACTATCATACTCAGTCGTACGATCTGTGAAAAACAGCATGTGTGCTAAAAAAGTATGATAGCGTGAATTAGAAATGTATGTGTATGACAGACTTTTTGACAGGTCTTTTGAAAAAATTCACAAAATAGTATATTACCATGCGATCAGAGTTGCAAAATCTTGTGTTGTATGTTAGTGTGGCATCTACAACGCCATTTTGAAACGAATGTTTGAGTAGGATAGAATTCTGTCAGATTATTTTATGATTGAATCGTACGATTGTGTAGGATAGTGAATCCTGGCCTTAAGTGGTGATTATTTCTTAAGTTTTAATCTCTTCGAATGTCCAGCCTTCAAAATTACACGCTGCATTGTTCTCAAGCCTGGCGTAACATCAGTTTTAGCTTTAATTTTTGCAAATGAGTCATGAGTATTTGTTGTTGCTCTGGGAATAGCACGTTCATCAGTTGCCGAAAGTACACTTTTAGTACGGCCTTTCATTATTTTTCCGTAGTTTGAAACATCCCGTAAAAAACTAGATACTACATTTCGGCTTCTTTTGCTTTGTTAAGCAATTTTGTTGATAGATTGTCTAGATTCCTTATAAATTTAAAATTTTTCAGCTTCTGTTAAGCTTTTCCTCGACCCATTTTATTAAACAACTCAAATTGCATTAAAACAATTTTTTTCTACTGCACTTGTAAACTTGCTTAAGAAAACTGAAGTTAATGCGGGAAGTCCAAATAAAGTGACGCCAAAAATATGGACAATTTTATTATAAAAATTATAACCGGACTTTTCCAGAATACAAATTTAATCTCAGAGCAAGTAAATATAGACACCTTGAATGGTACTTAATGGCATCCTACAGCGACTACGTGTCATCCAACTAAATTCGCCTAGATTACTGTATGATGAGCTGTGCGACGTGGTGCGCAATCCTGCCTGGATGTATTCGATTTTCGAAAATGACGTAAGTGTTTTTCGCACTTTCACATTGCGTAAATTGTTTTTCAACGCGCTATCATCAACATTTTTATTTCTACAGCTGTGTGGAATTTGTAATACTAATCATAACATTGTAGGTTAACTTCTGTTCTTTAAAGAGCATATAAAAGGTGGTTAAATTTTATAGGGCCGATGTTAATTTTGAATAAAACACAAATTATTTAGGAAATTATTGTCATTTCTTTTTATTTTAATAATATTGGTATGGTTCAATTATATATGGAAAAAAAATATCGGCAAAATGACTGCCGCGACTTCGGAGGCACACCTCCATGCGATGCTCCAAATTTTCGATGACGCTGAGGCATAATTGAGGTTCTATGCCGTTAGTGTGGCGAATTATCTCATCCTTTAGCTCTTGAATTGTTGCTGGCTTATCGACGTACACCTTTTCTTTTAAATAACCCCAAACTAACAAGTCCAACGGTGCAAAAACACATGATCTTGGCGGCCTATTGACATCTCCACCTCGTGAGATAATACGGCCATTGAATTTATCGCGCAAAAGAGCCATGGTTTCGTTAGATCTGTGCAAGTGGCACCGTCCTGTTAAAACCACATATCGTCTACATCCATATCTTCCAATTCGGGCCATAAAAAGTTCCTTATCATCTCACGATAGCGAACACCATTCACAGTAACTGCCTGACCGGTCTTATTTTAGAAAAAATACGGCCTGATGATACGCCGATATACCGATAAACCGAACCAAACAGTCACTCTTTGTGGGTGCATTGGGTTTTCGACAATCACTCTTGGATTATCATTCGCCCAAATGCGGCAATTCTGCTTGTTTACGAATCCACTGAGGTGAAAATATGCCTCATCACTCAAGATGATTTTCCTCGAAATTTGATCATCCACTGTTGCCACTGTTGCTCGATTGTCTATCTTTCCATGGTTCAAATTGAGTTAGTCTGAAATTGAGAAATGTCAAATGAAATGCAGAAAAAACCTTGACGTTTAGGTGTGATTCTCAATCAACATCGGCCCTTAAAACTTAACTACCTGATATAATGAAGCCAATTATAGTCGATCACAAATTTTAAAACTCTTTGTAAAAAATTTGTTGCCTCTAAAGCGCTCGCAGAAAGCTTGTCATGCTTCAAATAAGCCCCAACATTCTCATTATATTCAACATCATCTGCATAAGCGTCATTATCATCTTCCATCAGGTCTCAACGTTGACGTTGTTGTTAATTTAATTTCTTTTGGTTTTGCTATTTTTAAAATCCTTCGTGTTTTTTTTTCGCTTACTTACTCATTTATAAATGTTTGAGAGAGTGTGTGTGTGTGTGTGCGTGTGGTTGTTTATATCCGTTAACTACCCAACGGGTGTAGGCACGAAAAAGGATTCATTAAAAAAAATTTCTGTATACAAAATAAAAAATGTGCCACCCCCATTTTTTCCATTAAGCTTTTTTTATCTTTTAGTTGTAACGTGTTTTTTCCAAATGTTAAAAAAAATTTAAATGAGCCTCCACGTTTTTTTCTTCTTCAATATTTTAATTTTTTTTTCTTGATTACAAATGTTGTTGCTTGCCACTGCCACTGCTATTGCTGCTGCTGTTTGTTGATTTTGTTGTAAGTCTTAGTTGAGTATTTTGTTGCCAACAAGGAGTTGTAGTGCTGCTGTTGTTGTTGTTGTTGTAATTTTCATTTGTTTTCCTCTGTTTCATTTTTTGGTTGTCAGACTTTATTTGTTTTTCTTGTTTCGCTTTTAAATCAATATTAACTCTTTTGGATGGAGGAGGAGAGTTTAAGGCAATTTTAAGTTTATTTTTTTCCTTTCTATTTTCATTCTTTTATTAATCTTTTTAGCATCGTCATCATCATCATCATCGTTGGAGTCGAAGTATAGATGTTGATGAGCTGTTGTTGGTTGGAGTCGAAGGGATTTTACTTGAGGGCTTTCTTTGAAAAGAGGAATTAAAAGATTTTTTTTTAATTTTTCAAATATAAATTTCATATAAATTTATAAGAAATTGTTGTATTTGCAGAAATATTTTTGTGACATGAAATCGATCGATCTATTGTGAATGGTGATTTTAGTAAAACGAAATTTTTCTGCAACTATTTTTAAAAAATTCTTACTCCTATGCGATAATTGCTCTAGAATGAATGATGAAACTTGAGCGCCGAAGCGAGCTTGGTTCTTGCCGCTGAAAGGAAACTACTTTTTTATTGCAATGAATTCAAAGCCTTTAAATTATAATGCTTTTGAGTATAAATTTGTAATATTTTAAGAAAACACTACCTGCAAAGCTCCTGGCTGGTCTGCAGAAAACATTAAAACTTTTTGACCTCAAATGAACGCACAATCCGCAAATTAATAGACTAATGCTCTACCAAACACTCTATGGAAGCACTCATGAAGAAGTAAGCAGGGCAGAAGTATACAACGGAAGAACATTCATTATTTATCTAATGTTTTATAAAAATCGTTGGATTTTGATCTTAGAAATTGGAACAAACTTGGTGAGCTACATGCTCAAGCATCGACAAAGTCATTCAGACGAGAATATTAGCAATTATCGTAAAAGTGTAGACGACGAATCATCGATTCGTCTTCGAGCGGAGACGAATCGGTTGGCTTTCGAATTCCACTAAACACCGAACTTTAACAAAGAAACAAACCTTTAATGGTCTCCAGTAGCGTCGTGTGATTGTCGAAATGATGCGTGAACAATAAGTCAGTTTTCTGCAGAAAATTGTGTCATAAGACATATTACCACATATGTGATTTGGAAAATCAAACACAAATTTACCAAGAGGAAAAGGCTTGACTTTTGTTTGAAACGTTAGGTGCCTATACATTTTTGATGATACCTAAATTCCGGAAAATACTGCTAAAGTCAATGGTCTGTGCTATAGAAATATCATAACGAACTTTTTTTGGCATCAATTGGGAGGTTTCATTTAAAAATTACATGCATTTGGCCCTTATTTATGAATAAAATCTAGGAGGGCAAATCAAACACACAAAAAAAACAAACCACATCGAACCCCTTTACCTCATATCACGTGATTTCCTTTTAAACAGCCCTCTTGATTATGTCCAAAATATTTCTAGATTTACCACATCTTTTATAACTTGCTGCGTATGCATTGCCATTTTGTGGACCTTATGTGAATTGGTATTGTGTCAATATTTGCTGTAATCGGGTTTTACTTCCATCTGCAAAAAGCACTTACTGCTTTAAATTTATTTTGTACGCATGTAGTACCAAGTCCCGCGAGTAAGATACATGTCGCTAAAGGTGGCCTTACCTTACTGGGTGAAAGTAATAATTCTACCAATGTCCATGATTACCGTAGCGACACAAGAAGTAGCAATTTAATACACTCCCCAACACACATAATTGGTGCCTTCTGTTATAGTGCAACAGCACTTCGGACTAAAAATTACTCTTCCTTCGATTTAGGTTCAAACAATATACTCTCCGAAGGGCCTTAGCTAAAATCGACAAAGGAACGCGTAATCCCTTTGGGGCTACCGGTTCTAATAGTACCGATCGTTTGAACGGTGCTTCGATCTCGAAATTTTTATCTTCTGGTTTCCGATATACCGGGGTAGCATTAATGTTAAAGAGTTGATTGTCTTTAAAAGGAAATGCTTCCGGGGACTATATACTCATTTGTGGAACAAGATTAACGTGAGTACCTGCCTACTCGGCCTAACCTCACGGTGGTCTTACCACCGAGTGAAACTTAGGCGTAGACTAGCGCCCCCATTGTGTAGTATAACAACACTTTACGATTGCCACCAATCGCTTTTTGTGTGTGATACAGTCACAATGAGTAGCAATTTATATAATATGGCAAGGCTTTCCAAGGCAAACCTAGATCCACATTATAACCTCTTGCTTAGGGGTTTGGAGACTATCCAAACTCCGTCTGTTGAGAGTGCAACAGCACACTTGATCGACCTTGCAACATACCTACATAAATCGATCTTAAACCACAACCACCACGTGTACCCCCGAAGGAGACCTCACCAATAACCGGTCACAGAGAGGATAGGCTCTCCGTGGTACCAGTCCTTTGGGCACTGGTCGGGCCTCGAAGAGAACCCGTGATTTTACTCACAGACCTTTTCTTCCAGATTTAGGCTCTAGGAACCCTAGCGTCTGGTGCCCCTATTTTCTCCGAGTGGACCGCTTCAAAGCATTTGCCATATTCCTGCAGTGACATTTGGAACCCCCGGCGGTGACTATATACTCATGTCGAATTTTTCGAAAGATCTTGCATTTGCCGACAAATGAATTGTTATTGGCATTTGGTTGAAATACGCCTATTGTTAAATGTTCGCTAAACCATTTGTGCATTGCCACAAGAGAATACCTATTGTTATTATTTTTTTATAGGGGATCCCTAAGCAGACCACTAACTTCATGGATCCCTTTTCGACCTTCTTCGTTCCGGAACGATTTCTGGAATACCTTACTTTCATCGAGTAAAGTGCTGTCACTAGCCTTCTACTCTCGACTGTAGTGATTTTAGACTGACGACTAATACATGTCGACATTCTTTCTCATAACCGAGTCTATAGTAATTGCTAACATTTGCTTAAGGCTGAGTCTCCATAGCATCTTCACATGTGGTTTCAACAGGACGGTGCCACTTGCCACACAGCTAACGCAACAATGGCGCTTTTGCGCGACAAATTCAATGGCCGTGTTATCTCACGAGAAGGCGATATCAATTGGCTGCCAAGATCATGTGATTTGACACCGTTGGACTTTTTTCTTTGGGGTTATTTAAAAAAAAGGTTTACGTCGATAAGCCAGCAACAATTCAAGAGCTAAAAGATGAGATAATTCAGCACATTAACGGCATATAGAACCTCAATTATGCCTCAGCGTCATCGAAAATTTGGATTTGGAACGGATGGAGGTGTGCCGCCGAGGTCGCGGCGGCCATTTGGATGATATTTTGTTCCATACATAATAGAACCATACCAATATTATTAAAATAAAAATAAATGGCAATAATTTACTAAATAATTTGTGTTTTATTCAAAATCAACATCGGCTTTTAAAACTCACTAGGATTTTTTATTCCTTTATATATTTATTTGTTTAAATAAATGTTATAAAACAATTACAAATTATATTCTAACTTAATTTAACGAGCATATCAATGAAGATCTCTACTAGTTGTAGTAAAATAACCGGAGTCATTGGTTGGAATCTATTTTTTATATTTTATTTTAGACTTAAAATACGAGTAATTATTGTTAGTTCAAAAATATTGAAGATACAATAAATAAATTATGAAAAAAAAAATGGTGGGAATCGAACCCGTAATCCCTATAAAGAGAACAGTTTTAAAGTTTGTTTATTCGGAGGTTGATAGTTTAAAGACATTAAAAGGGATAGATAATATCTTTTAAGATTCATATATAAAAAATAAATATTCTCATTAATATTTCGCTCCTTAATACATGTGTCCAGCTCACCATTAAATAAAGACTTTCCAATTCCCTTTTGAAAACACTGTCAGATCAAGTAACACTTGCCGAATTTTTTTCGTAACATTTTTCACATGTATGTTGTTTTACTTCACAAAGATTATTATAACAAATTATATTTTATAAGCCCTTTGATATTCAAATTGCGAAATTAACAATCCGCCCTCGTAGAACGCAATTATTTTTCATCAAAAAATATTTTAAGCTTAAAAAATTATCAAATTTTAAATTAATGATTTTTTTTCTTAACTGAGCCTGGTGTAATAAAACTGATACACAACCCTAACGAATTTTTTTTTTTTGCTGTTGCCATTTTTAACTTGAGACAGCTTTTTTTGGCGGCTCTAGATATTTCAGAGTTGGCTGATGTGTTGAACATTTACTTAAATGTATAAAATTACAGCAACATTAAACATTAAAGATAATACCCACAAGTGTGCCACAAATGTTTTCTTCTTTTGCTTTAAAACCCCAGATACAAAAAAATTTAGCTGGGTGAAACAGTTAAAGAAACGCTAAATAGCAACAAAAAAGAAAAATTTGTATCTGTGTGTGAGTATGTCAAGTAGCTATAGCGTTGTCTTTTGGTTTATTCATCAGTTTGTATCTGTGTGAGCTTTCTTCTGCCTTTGTGTTAATAAGAAAATTTTAAGAAACAAAATAATTTAAAATTAAAAAAAAATAAAAGAAATTTTTTTTTGAATTTACTTTCTAGTCCCCACAGATCTTAAAAATGCCACCCTCTCTTAACTTAACTTTTGACAAACAAAAACGTTTACAAAAAAAATAATAAAATAAAAAAAAATGTGGGTGAGTAACGAACCTTCGTTTGTGATAAGAACAAGTAAAAGAGTTCAGTTTGTAAGTAGTAGTTGAGAAAGAAAAACGTCACACAAAATTTTTTTCAGCCCATTAAAAATTTCTGAAAATCCATAGCTGAAGGAAAACAACGGTATTTGAATATGAGCGTAAGCCTTAGTCAGAAGAATTCTTTTTATTTTTGTAATTTAAGTAATTTACCCCATCATGTCATGTTTTACCTAATAGTGTACTTTTTCTAATTTTGCACAGTGGTTTAAATTATGAATAAAAGTGGAGGAATTTATTCTGTTTAGCATAATAACGTTTTAGGATAATTTTCAACTTATTAAAAGAATTATTTTTGACTAGCTGTGCTTTGCTTTGCAAGTAATCCACACCAAATATTAAGATTCTTACGTATTCACTTTATATAGAGGTAACCATCCCTGGATAAAATTAAAAAAATGTATATAAATAATTATATATTATATAATTATTTATATACATTTATATATATTCTAAGAATTACACAGTGCAACAAAAATAACCATATACGGACACCACTACGTGATAAAAGACCAAAAAAAAAGACCCCTGTCTCCAAGTTTTGCCCAAAGTCCTCCAGGTTTTTTTTATGGGCCCTCAAAGATGTGGGGCCTCGATGTCATTTTTGCAAAAAAATGATCATTTACTCAAGCTCATATTTTGCAAACCGTTTGGAATTTTGATATACTCTCTGAGGCAAAGTTGTAGCTCTTGTCATAAAGAACAAAAATTGTGAACATATAAAACATAACATAACACCGTTTAGGTAGCGCTTAGGTAGCTAAAAATTTTTCGGGAAATTTTTCACTTTTGCGGCTACCTAAGCGCTACCTAAACGGTGTTAAGAATCATTCCTAGGAAGTTCATATGTTCTCGAAAGTTGTTTATTGAGATCTTAGGTTCATTTTTGTAGTTGATTGTTTCCTTGAATTTTGAACGGTTTGCTACCTATGGACCTGAACAGGGGAAAAAAGGTAAAAAATTGAATTTTTTAAAGTTTTTTGCGATTTTGACCTTGAAGATGCAGTTTTTTTGATTTTATATGTTCACAATTTTTGTTCTTTATGACAAGAGCTACAACAATGATTAAAAAAATTACACAGTGTGTTATAGTAAAGCTCTGTAAAAGGTGTTTAAAGTATTTTCATAACAATTTAATTCCATAAAGTAAAAATACAACTCAAATAAAATTTTTATTCAATTGCCTATTTGGCAATAAGTAATTCATATTTTGTCATTATTTAAAAACAGCGCCATCTATTACGCAACCGTGTTTAAAATGTACCGCTTTTAAAAATAAAAGATGGCTTAAAGTATGCAATACCTTTACATCGGAGGAAAAAATAGGCATACGTTCACTGCATTTTCTCCGCTTTCTCTTGAAAATAGGATATTTTTGCGAAAAAAAAAGTATTCTATATTAGAATCAGGATAGTAAGGTACCTCCTCAGAAAATTTTGTTACAATTCATTCAGTAGTTTTTACGTGATGCAAACACAGACAGAACGAAAGACAGACAGACAGGAAATGATATTCTATTTTATTATAAGTAATTTAAGATAGTGATTTGTACCCGGTAGCTACTTAACTTCTGTTAAACTTAGGTTAGCACCAGCTTTCTTCTGAGATTGTAATGAAATTAAAAAAAAAATATCTAAACTGTCGATACAAGAGTTGGATAGTTGGAAATATCTTCTGCTTCTGATAACAATAAATTATATTATAACTGGTTCTAGAAAGCGTTTTGGGGTTAAAATATATTTTAAGGTTTTGTACGCTATATGCACGTACTTTCGACAACTGCGTCATTATTTTCATTTCTTTCACTTTAATAACTATGTATTCCGAAAAATTTTCCTATTTTCTCTACAGGCATCTTGTTTTACACAGGATGAGTTAGAGATAATAACAAACTTTTTCATCATTACTATATTTAAAAAACTTTTGGATTAGCTATAGGAAAACCTGGATCAGCAGGATTACTTTTATATTTTCATGTGAAAAGTTTCTCACATTAAATACAGAAACGAAATACTAATTTGTTTATCCGTCTCAAGTAATCATTGTGTCAACCTCTTCCGTCGGTACTTTAATGACGGTTGAATACGTCAAAGTGTAAGGTATGACGGATTCTATGTGTTTGTGTGTTAATGTCTGACAAACATACTAAGAGGTCTGACAGTAACGGCTGCACGAAGTCAAAATCGTATACAAACTCAGACAAAATTTTGTCAGAAGTAGTTGTTACGAAATCTGACCAAGGCTCAATAAAATCTTCTGTAAAATGTCATATACATTTTTTATTAAAAAAAAAAACGGAAACAAAAGGGAATAAAAATAACACACTGTGTAATTTTTTAAGTCATGGCAAAATAACTATATACGGACACCACTACGTCATAACAGACCAAAACAAAAGACCCCTGTCTCCCAGTTTTGCCCAAAGTACTCCAGGTTTTTTTTTCATGGGCCCTCAAAGATGTGGGGCCTCGATGTAATTTTTGCAAAAAAATGATCATTTCCTCAAGCTCATATTTTGCCAACCGTTTGAAATTTTGATATACTCTCTGAGGCAAAGTTGTAGCTCTTGTCATAAAGAACAAAAATTTTCAACATATAAAATCAAAAAAACTTCATCTTCAAGGTCAAAATCGCAAAAAACTTTAAAAAATTCAATTTTTTTTTTACTTTTTTTCCCCTGTTCAGGTCCATAGGTAGCAAACCGTTCAAAATTCAAGGAAACAATCAACTACAAAAATGAACCTAAGATCTCAATAAACAACTTTCTAGAACATATGAACTTCCTAGGAATGATTCTTTTTTTGCGATTTTGACCTTGAAAATGAAGTTTTTTTGATTTTATAAAATTTTTGTTCTTTATTACAAGAGCTACAACTTTGTCTCAGAGAGTATATCAAAATTTCAAACGGTTTGCAAAATATGAGCTTGAGTAAATGATCATTTTTTTTTGCAAAAATTACATCGAGGCCCCACATCTTTGAGGGCCCATAAAAAAAACCTGGAGGACTTTGGGCAAAACTGGGAGACAGGGGTCTTTTTTTTTGGTCTTTTATCATATATGGTATCCGTATATGGTTATTTTTTTCCGTGTTGCACTGTGTAACTAAATTATATCTGTACGAACTCAGTTAGAAATTTACAAGACCTATGGAAATTATAAAACAAATATAATATTTTCGTCATCATCACACGAAATCTATCAGAAAGCAATCACACATGTCGTATATAAAATGTCTGTTAGATATCTATGCGAAAGATCTGTAAATAAAGTAAAACAATTGACAGAATATTTTGCTGGCTGGGACAGGGTTATCGCGGTGGTTTCTCGCGAAACGCGGTGATTTAAAACATATTTGGCAATTTAATTTTTGATTTGGCGAAACACAGAGGGAGATTAGGCCAAAAATTCAATTTAAGGAATGTAAAAATTTAAGTACCCAGATAGACTATATATAATTCCACATCTTATGGTAAGTTTTTAAGGGTTTTGCATGAGACTTGTCGTTTTGGGAAACTGTTAAAATCAGGAAAGTTGAGTAAATTGCATACGTTTTTATTGACTTTTTACGGGTTTGAGAGGTTTGAAATATATACTTTTTCAGATAAATTAAATACTATAATGTAATAAATTATAATATTTTTAGGAAATTTACAAAACAAAAATTCACAGGGACATTTTGGGGGTGGGATTGCAGGGATACCTCCCCCTGCCCATAAAAACTCAAAAAATTCATTATTATTATTGTATTAAGGCGTATGTAATCCATTTCTTTTAATAATTACATTATTTTTTCATACAATATGTTATTTTACCGCCCACAAAAGGGGCGGTACTAAAAATACCATTTTAGAATGTTCAAAAACTTATAGTCAAACTATACCTTAAAAGTGACAATTGCTAAACAATTGCTAAATTGACGGGAAAATTAAAAAATAGCAATCCTGGGCAGGGTTGTCAGATTTATTTTTACCTAATTCGCCAAAACCAAAGTGAAAAATCGCCAAAATCGCCAAAACGGGTTTCTGTTAAATTTTTTCTCAAATATATACAATATTTTTTAATTTCGAAAATATTTTTTACAAATCACAAAAAAAAAATTGTATCGAAATATCTAAAATTCACCAAAAATAGAAAAAAAGTCGCCAAAATATATAAGTATTTTGTTTTTTATTTACAATGATTAGTAGACACGAGAAAGGTAAAATTTTGACTTAAAACAATGAAAAATAGTGGTTATTATAATAAATGGAGACGTGAGCATACCCACCTTAAGGTATTCGCTATAGTGTTCTTATTTAGAATATGTTTTATAGGAATTAAATTTATTAAATATTACTAAAGATCAACAGATGTGTGCCACATGCCCTATTTCAATTCATAAAATTGTAGCACGTTTTCACAGTCAAGTTTTGGTGGAATTCCTTATTGAAATCGATTTTTCTATACAGTAATTAACAGCATATAAATTTAAAAAAAATCCAGTTTTTCTTTAAATTTAATCAACTAATTTGTAAAAAATATTCATTCAACTTAGCCAGAATAACACGAACTTAATCCTTACTTCAAAACTTAGTTTGTATGTAAAAAATAAGTGTAAAAAATTCATTGGAATTACCAGCACATCAAATATAAAACTAATGTAGCTGCACATAATTAGATAGAACATAATATTTTTTATAATCTTTCTAAAACAAAAGTTAATATTTTCTATTATGGTTGATAAGTATCCAAAAGTATGTTAAAATTTATAAAAAAATTTGAAAACAAGAAATTTTGTTCGTGATAAAGAATTGCAGCATTTTTAAATCGAAAGATGCTTAAAATCATCTTTAGAAATTAAAAACATTTTTAAATATGTTTTTGGTTTCCAGAAGTAAAATCATATTTAAATATGAAAAACAACTTTAATTTCTTTATTATCCATTTTGATATTCCTTAAGTCAGTTTCTAATGTTGGCCAAAAACCAACGAAAAATCGCCAAATATTTTAAAAATCGCCAAAAGTCGCCATGTCGCCAAATCGAAAATTTGATCTCCAAATAAGTTTAAAAATCGCCACGTTTGGCGAGAAATCGCCATTTCTGACAACCCTGATCCTGGGCTGAAACTTAGTCTATTTTTTAATTAATTAAAACAAAAAGTATAGCATACGTTGAGGAGGTCCATATATATATATATATATATATATATATATATATTATATATATATATATATATTTATATATATATAAAGTTTTGGACTTATTCCTTATTCCTTAAGTCGAATTTATGAAATTATTGAACTGTCATCGATTCTTGATACATAAGCGAAATAATTCAAACGTGATGAAGTGTGTAAAAATTACCTCGAAAGATACATACAACTATACACAAGAATCTAATATAAAGCGTATTAAAAACTATACATTTAGAGCAGTTTCTTATGGAAATCTTGCAACCCTTAGAATTGCTGTAAATTAATAAATTTAAACTTAATAAAAACGCTCCAATCCTTCATGTTTAAATAAAGCGCCCTCATTTGTTATTACGACGTTACTTTTTTAATCAGGAAGCATTTTCTCATTTGCAAATCAGTTTCTTTTATTTTGCCATTATTAAGTATAAGTAGAAAAAACTCATTAAATCAAAACTCTTCAAAGTCTCTTTCTATAGACAAGAGCGCCAGAAAAAAAAAATTGCAACAGCAAGAAAAAAAAACACAAAAAATAAAAAGAAATTTTCATCATAAAATTCAATTAAAAACCTCTTGTATCAAAGAGTTGTTGGCAAGGAAATTTTATGTTGCAAAAAAAGTGGAAGCTAAGACAAGTACGGGTGTATGTATGCACATTAAACCCAACATCTTTGACAGACTATATTATGGTTGTTCTGTCATCAACATCAACATCGTCAGCATCAGCATCACCATCACCATCATCATCTTCGTTGTCATCATACTCTACTCAGCCACATTGGCAAGGAAATGCTTTAAGCAAAGTAAACTCAATAAAGATGCTTAAGTTTCATTTGATGTTACTTTGAAAATCACTAGCGAAAGTATAAAAAAATAAACCCTAGACCGAAAAAGAAAAGAATTATAGAAGACGACACACTCATCATCATTATCGTCATTTCTCATTTCAGCAATGCAAATGAGGAAATTTTGCAAAGGATAAAATAAAAGTACGAGTATGTTTGTCATTAAAAAAAAAAACAGAACAGAACAGTTTCATACCCCGACCAACAAAGTGGTAAGTAGTCTTAAAAGTACAGCAAGCAGCAAAACAAAAATAAAGTAAAAGAAATAAAAATTTTCACAAAATAAAATTAAAATATCGATCAGCTTTGTGTATGACGTTGTCAAGCTTTTCATTTTATTATTTTCTTTCCTATTAACTTTCTTATTATTTTTTTTAATTTAAAACTCCAACCCCTTCCAGTTTAATTTGTTTTCATTTGTAATACGAAAGACAAGAAAGAAGTTTATTTTTGCAGAAAAGTTTTTCGTGCTTAAGTTGCTTAGTGTTAGGCAGAGAATTTTATTACAATTTAAAGAAGAGAGGTTCTTTTAAGTGCCATTCTAGTTACTCTAGTCTGCTTCTAGGCTTGAATTCTTCATACATATGTATGTACGTTCGACTCCCGATCCAGGAACTTTACATAAGATTGTTGTTATTTGAGACTCACTTGCTCTCTGTTTGTTGGTTAACAACAAAACATAAGAAAATAACCACAGCTAATTTAAGCATATTACCTTACATTGTTACGTAACTCTCAAAAAAGAATGAAAACGAAAGGAAAAACTGGAGTGGCCTACACTTAACTTTACCATACCCTATGGAAACAGATATTTTAATGGATATACATATTTCATAAACAATATAAGTTGAAAGTATATTCGAATCGAAAAATTATTTATTTTCGGCTTGAGGTGTTAAGTAAACTACGCCTTGCCACTTCCCGGTTAAGATCAAAATTTATACAGCTCTTCATCTCCATAAGCCACATACTGGATTTCATTTTGATATGTCATACTATATGACCTGTATAGCCTTCACAACATTTGGGAAAGTACCCCTTGCTCCTTCCCAATTATGCCCAAAATTTACACAACACTTCATCTACATATACCAAAGGCAAATACTAAATTTCATTTTAATATGTCATACGCTATGACCTGTAGAGCGTGCACAAAACTTGGGGGTAAGGAAACTACCCCTTGCTCCCTCCCGATTATTCCTAAAAACTTTACAGCTCTTCATCACCATATACTAAAGGCACATACTTTTCATATTGATATGTCAAACGGTATGACCTGTAGAAACTCCACAAAATAGTGGCATACACACCCACCCACAGACATCATCGCGAAAATAGCCAAAATGGATTCAGGAGACCTCAAAACATATAAACCCGTCGAAATCCCGACCTCAATTTTTTTCATGATTACTATACCTTATACTACGTAAATGGTAAAGTAAAACGAGAGCGAAGAGCCTTAAGCAACAACTATTTTT